>JBBMKB010149607.1:0-18399 GCA_037833945.1 Alaria marginata
TTCTTGACCCGACCCGACCCGACCCGTGAGATTAAAAAATATACTGACCCTGCCCGACCCGACCCGTGACATTTTGAAGCCCCCTTGACCCGACCCGCGGGTCGGGTCATGACTCGTGAACAGCCCTGATTTTAACGGATAAGGTCCAGACACCGCTAGCAGCACGGTTTCGGTGGGTGCTTGTCCACATGTGGATGGGGAGGGTCTACGTATTATGCCAGAAGTACTTGCCCGCGCATCACCGCAGCGGATTGCCCTATGAGACCTTCCAATTTGTCCAAATGTGTCCACTTTTTCAGGACACGGTAGTATACCGGTGCCTGGTATGATATTATATACCTTTCAATCTGTGAAATGGGGGCACTCTACTTGGAATGAGTGTAAGATACCATTTGCAGTGGTACAAGGCTAAACGTCTCAAAGTGACCCTTTGGACCCCGGCTGATGGGGCGGAACCGCATTAAAATCCGACAAGGATCCATCGTGATCACATGTTCTGCCCGAACGTGATTAATCCGGCGAAGAACAGCACCCCTCCCCCCCTGGCTGGGTACGTCGTTGATTTGCTATAGAGGTTGGACTGTTCGTAACCGGGTGGACGTGTCGCCGATTGGAGGAGTAGTTGATCCCTTTAGGTATATGTTGTTAAAAATAGTGAAACACGGGTAAGTGTGGCCTCACATATCGCATGTGGTACCGACGTGAGCGCAGTAGAGTCGAGCATCTACCAACGGGAAGCAAGCGTGGTCTGCTTAGTAACGACAGCGCTTTTGTATAGTCAGCTGACTGAAGGGTTTCAACCGATTTTGTGGATCTCAGTGCCTTTGTTTCCATACACCTCTGAGGGTGCATCTACGCCATTGACACGTACCTATCCAAATTATCGTATTTTTCATACACACCCAGGTCGCACCCCATGTGATGTTTGAACTAGGCTAGAGGGCCTAAGCTTCTCGTCGGGTTGGGAACGGAAACCAAGTATATCGGTAACTGGCAGTATGCTTATTAGGGGCGAATTGTCTTAGATACACCCCTTTGGGGGCTTACCATTGTTTGCATCAAAACCAGTAGAGCCGGTATACACTTAATACACCGCGATGGGTGCATATCATTGTTTGGCATCAAGTGTAGTAGTACCGGTTACCACCAGGAAGTATGTACGGTGCCGGGTACCAGGGTACCAAATACCACAATGTGAAGTATTATAATGGCCTTGCATCAAGAATTATCTTCGTACCGGAGTATACATCAGGAAGTATGTGCATTACCCGGTACCAAATACAACAACGTGAAGTACTTACTATACATGCGACCATTCAATACTTGCTATCTCATCTTGACTGACCCTTTCGTAATAATATCCGCCAATTAGATTTGGAAATGTGAAGTTTGTGATACTGTAGTTCCAAGATGGTTGAAGTATTTGATAATGAGATTGTGGAGATCACGATGATGATACGCGGTATCATACTTCGGGACGAGGAACATGTTTGGCTACTTGGCGATCCGGGTCACGGTAAAGCAATACAGTCCTGTTCTGCTGGTCCCGCTGAGAACAGCGCTGAGCACAGCAGCCCCCTTTGGGTATTGGTGAACCCGTTCGGACTGCACCTACGTTTGTTTCGGGGGACAATCTAGTTGGAACCAGTGTAAATAATATTCGCAGTTGTACAAGAGTTAAACGTCTCCAGTGGACCTATTGGGGTGGAGCACACATTAAACCTTGGATAGAAGTTGCGTGGTGCTTACTTTGAAATCTCTCATGCTATCAGTATTCCTATGTACTTGTATGGGTTTCAGATGGGGTGTGGAGTTCACATAAAACCCTGCATAAAAGGTGCGCTGTGCTCATTGTGATGTCTGGCGTGCTATCAGTAAAAGGTGCGATGTGCTCATTGTGAACTCTTGTTTCTACTGTAATGGTGCTCGCATTGAATTCCGCACTTCTTTGCGATTTGGGTGCTCACTTTGAAATCTGGCACGCAATCAGTATTCCTAGGTGTATGGTATTCAGATGGGGGCGGAGCACATATTGAAGCCCTGCGTAAAAGGTGCGTTCTGCTCATTTTGAAATATGGCAAGCTATCAGTGTTCCTACTGGTATGGTGCCACCATTAAATTCCGCCCTACACCATTTAAATACATACTTCGTTGTTTGAACGTTTTGGCCCGATTTCAGGGGTTTGAATGCCTTTAATACCCGGCAGGGCTCCATGTGGATGCCAATGTTCTCCAATGTTTTATGTTTTTCCTTTGGGAGCTGCACTTACGGGTTTGGGGACAACCTACTTGGAATCGGTGTATGCTAACATTTGCAACAGTACAAGGGTTAAACGTCTCGGACTCGCCATTTTGGACGGGGTTTGATAGGTTGGGTCCACAATAAAACCCGACAATATTCCACGGTGATGAAAATATTCTGCCCTTTTTGCGTTGAAAGTGCGTGTGGTCCTGCGCTTCGAGCCATCTACCGAGAGGATGGATATAATGAGATCTTCAATATACAATAGCGTCTTTCCCGGCGCGTGGTGAAATTGATTTATTTCTGCCTATTTTTCTCGAAAGTGTGTGTGGCCGTACGCATCGAGTCATCTACGGAGAGGATACATATGATGAGATATATGATATGGCGTTATCCCCGACGTATGATGAAATTCTCCCACAGAGGATGATATCGAAACTGGTACCCGGAATTAGAGCGCTATTCACCACGTGGTACACATTACTCTTATCGACAACGGGTATTACGTAATTTTTAGTAGGACGGCGATGTCGATTTTACCGCTTGAAGTCTCGAATGCTCTTATCTTGGGTAAGTTATCCGCTGGTGAAATTGTACCGCAGGGATACCCCGATTTATGAACGCTAATATCTTCACATTGCCCTTATCGGTAGTGAGTAATATGCGACCTTCAGTATAATGGGTCGTGTCGAGTTGACTGGTCTCAAGTACCCCAGCACTGTTGATTTCCCAGGATGCCCTGCCTTCCGGGCTAATACACTGTGAATGTGGGTAGCCAGTAGCCGACGATAATAGTAGATACATGCACGAAACTTAGCGCTGCTGGTTTCCTAGGATGGTTTGCCGTCCGGGCTAATACACCGTGGGTGTAGGTCGCCATCGGTGATGGTAGACAAGTGTACGACTATCATGTAAACTCCTAGCCTTCCTGGTTTCCCTAGATGGCCTGCCGTCCGGGCGAATACACCGTGGGTGGGGATCACCATTGATGATTGTAGATAAGCGTACGGCTGTCATGTAAACCCCCAGCCTTGCTGGTTTCACCGGATGGCCTGCCTTCCGGGCGAGTACACCGTGGGTGTGGGTCGCCATCATTGATGGTAGATGAGTGTACGACAATCATGTGAACCCCCATCCTTGCTGGTGTCCTGGATGGCCTGCCGTCCGGACGAGTACACCGTGGGTGTGGGTCGCCGACGATTATAGTAGATGAGTGCACGACTATCATGTAAACCCCCAGCCTTGCTGGTTTCCATGGATGGCCTACCGTCCAGGCGAATACACCGTGGGTGTAGGTCGCCATCGATAATGGTTAATGAGTGTACGACTACCATGGAAACCCCAGCCTTGCTGGTATACCTGGATGGCCTACCGTCCAGGTGAATACACTGTGAGTGTGGGTCGTCAACGATGATGGTAGAGGAGCGTACGACTGTCATGTAAACTCCCAGCGTTCCTGGTTTCCCTGGATGGCCTGCCGTCCGGGCGAATACACTTTGAGTGTGGGTCGCCAACGGTGATAGTAGGTGAATGCACAACTGTCATGGAAACCCCAAACCTTTCTGGTTTCCCTGGATGGCCTGCCGTCCGGGCCAATACGCCGTGTGTGTGGGTCGCAGACGAAGATGATAGATGAGTGTACGACTATCATGTAACACCACAGCGCTGCTGGTTTCCCTAGACGCCCTGCCGTCCGGACAAATACACGCGAGTGTGGGTCTCCAATGATGATGATAGTGAAATGTGTGACTATCATGCATGCCCTAAGCGTTGCTGGTTTTCCGGGTCGGCCTGCCGCGCAGGCGAATACATCGTGGGCGTGGGTCGTCAACGATGATGATAGTTAAGTTTACGACTATCATGGAAACCCCCAGCGTTGCTGGTACCCCTGGATGGCCTGCGGTCCGGGCGAATACACCGTGGGGTATGTCGCCATCTACAATCGGAGATAAGTATACTAATTACTACATGGTTTTACATACACTCCCAGCGTTGCTGGTTTCCATGAATATCACTGACGTCCGGGTGAATACACCGTTCGTGAGGGTCACAGCTATGATTGTAGACAAGTGTTCCATTCAGCAGAAGGCGCTACCACTTGACACTCTGCATGACTATCAGGAAAACGTTCATCGCTGCTGGCTTTCCCGGGATGGCGCTGCCGTCCGGGCGAACACACGATGTGTGCGGGTCGCCACCTATGGGCGTAGAGAAGTTTACCTTCGACAGACCACGCGGCTGCTTTGCATTCCACAGCAAAATCACATCGCTGGTGTTGTCAGTGCCAATATTTGTTCTACTGTCGTTAGTCGGCACCCCTGGGACCTTAAGCCAACCACATCATCACCCATGACGGGGATGTTGTAACCTTTACATTGAGGTTGCTGGGGTACCTCGCTGAAGACCCCTACGGTGGTTGCTAGACAGTCGTGCGTGGCACTTCTGCGTGTTCCGCTGAGACCGGGTATGGTACCTGCTTGCAGTGACACAACTGGGGTGTTCAGCAAACCTACGAGGACAAACCCGGTATTTATTGACATCGCTGGGTCGTCTGACGGTTTCCCTGGTGTAGATAATGCATACTTCGTATGACACTTCTGTGCCCTTTTGCGCGGCCGGTCTTGCGGTAGGCATGGGCCGTCTGTGTCTTACGGTGTAGCCGAGCTTGCCGTTGCACCACTAGTAGCATGTTTCGGCAACGCCACTGCGGTATATCCTGTACGACGTGTAACAACACTTCTCGGTGGGCGGCAGGTATGGCAATTCAAGTTTGCACCAGCTCCCTTTGTTATACCGGCTGCGGAGGGTTAGTGTTTGGGGTCGGCACTTTAAACGTTTTCCATTCGCCGCTATGGCGCTAGCCACTAAGTAGTGCGTATACTGCCGTCGAGTCTGCTTTTCCCACACGCTGGGCTGAGATTTGAGCTCTGACACGGCTGTGTCGGGTGTGGGATGTTTTCACCGCTGCCGCGTTTCAAGAGGCAGTTGATTCATGAACATTTCGAAATCCGGTCGTTAACGACAATGATGTTTCCATGTTACCCTGTCATGCCTTATAGCTGTTTACCTAGCTTTTTTACACACTGGCGCGATCCTTCGCATCCTTTCCTATTTTAAAGTTTACTCGACAGTAGCACATTCATTGGTGACACTCGGAGTCGCGTTGCAGTGGTTTGTGCATCCGTCATGTTCTCTCGACAGTTCGCCTGGACACACAGCATTGCTTCGACGTTTGCTCAAAGCATACGCATTTACAATGCCTTTTCTGTGTTTTTTTAGTTTCACAAATTGTTTAATTTCCAGGCGCAGTGAGTAGACGGTTACTTCAATACCGCAAGCTTGCGCACCTCAACGCCCCCTGTGGCGTGGTTCCCTCGTTCACACCTTGGTGCCGACTATAACGGGCTAGATATGCAATATTCTGCAACACGGGTTGTGCATAGTACATACCAAATCTTATATATGCTCGCGTGTGGTTGCTAGTTTTTCTAACCATGTTGGGGCAAGCTGTGGTAGGATCAATTGCCGCCTTCCCACCGTCCTGGTTTATCTACTTATGTCGGCCGCTGGCTGGATACCCACCTCACCCCTGTCTTCGGTTCATGCGATGCACTCCCTCCCGACCCTCTGCATTCCCGCGCTGTTGGTGGTTTTTATGGCGTGGTTCGACTTCTCTGATCACCGCTATCGGCAAGTCTGCCACGCTCACGCGCTGGCCATGTTAGCTAAAGAGTAATTGTGTATAAAGTCAGGCTCATCGCTACCTTGCGACCGCACTCACGACGTAGACCCGGCCGCGGTTTTCGCCGATCGTGGGTCGTCAACGCGCACTGAATCCGTGGACCCAGAGATTCAAACGTTGATTAACCGCTGGTGTGTGGTTAGGTAGGCCGACGGAAGAAGCCCGCCTGGCCCTGCATGACCGCAATTGGTCCGCGGGATGGGTCTTTTTCTGGGCTTTGCGGCGTATCGCAGGGACATGTATGAGTATGGCCATAGCCATCAAGCTAGCGTCTGTGTGGACGCACGCCAGGTTCTCGGTACTCGCCGCGTGAGAAACGCCCGGCCTGAGCAGGATCGACACGACGTTGGGCGCCATTGCGGACCTTAGCAGGGCACTCAAGCAGTGGATGCGCTTTGCGTCAAACTTGCACGAGAAGCTATTGCAGCGGGTGCGGCACTACACGCCCACTCTCAACGGTTGGGTATCAGACGCGCCTCCACTTTGTTCGGGGGGGTCGTGACGTGGCTCTAGGTTCGCCTTAAAATCCGCGGGGGGGCGTTTACGCAAGATTCGTTGAACAAGTACATTCCTTATATAAGATATTTCGGCATTTTCAGGTACAATACCTGAGACTTTGCAGCGAGCCCAGGTATTGGTCGACGTAGACAATCTATCGATATTCCCGTTTGTGGGCTCTGGGACTTCCTACTGTAAAACCGCCGGAGGTGGGTTTGACTGCAGTGGTTTCCTCAAATGGCACGGCAAGTGCACCACTTGGGTGCGCGATGTGTTAGCCCTCGCGTGGTCTTCAAAGTCAGAAATGTGTTTCCTTCACTGCTGTCTGGGTAAACCCGGCTTGCGGGCGACCAGTTGAAAATAGGCGAGAGGGCGGAGTGGGCCCGAGTTGCAAAAGGTGGCCACCTTCACTTGAATCAAAGCGTTGGACCCTATCTAGCGTACGTTAATATATAATGGAAGCGTACAGGAGGCCCGGCTGATGAAGCAGACTCGATGTTGGCACACGTGTTGACCAGCGTTTCGAAAGACATGCGGTCGCGTGCACAGCGTGTGCAGTCACTTGCTCAGCGAGCCACTATCCCCAGGACACGCCGTTTATTGGTGTTTCTTTGCCTTTATGCGGCGGGAATACGATATTCTCTTGTCAAAACGACCACAGGCTCTGCACCAACCGTAGTCAAGAGGATTGATCGTTACACTGCAGTCGTTTGACAACGTTGCCAAAATCTACCAAAGTGGTCGTAGTGTTGGTGGATAATAAATGCCCACAAACCTACTCATTCTGGGCTGCACTGGTATACACATCGGCTATACGTAGTATCTAACGGGATCTGGCGAAAGGCCACCGATGTTTTGTGTTTTGTGGGGCTTTTTTCAGTAGTGTTGTCTGCGCCGGGCATGGTCGCAGCGCTGAAGAGGAAACTGCGTGTGGGTTAACTGCTCAGACACTTTACATGGCATTGATTGCGCTCAGTCATTTAGGCGTCCTTCAGCCAGGGTCTTACGGGAACAACATTGGACGGGATCGGGCAAATGGGCGACTGGGAGACGGAGACGAGGGCACCGTACAATGCGAGGTCTACGGCTACTAGGACAGTAGTGGGGATCAGACGGGACCGAGTCTGCGCCAACGCGTCCGCCTTACCGTTGTCGCCAACTTTTGTGGAAGACTTTGCCGTTCGTGCGCGGAAGTAAGTGTACAAATAACGTAAGTTTGGGTGAGGTGGCTCCACGGTCGTTAGTAAGGGGGTAATTATTTCGGGTGGGACCACCGGCCGGCGCAGGAGGCCTCATCCAATCCAATAGTTACAGTAAGTAATCCGTGGTAGAGAAAGAATACCACAGTAACATCGACATCCAATCAGATGGATCCAAGATGTGGAACAAAGATTGGAACAACACCTTTGAGTAGATTTACGTCAAAACAGTATCAAGTGCAGTCACGTGTACCGCAGCTCCCGGAAAGCCTCGAGAAAACACGAGGAACGAGCTAAACACTGACGACCATCCCACCCACCCTACATTAAGTATTATTTTTGTTCCACAAGTTGCGATCATTTCCAGGAAATGCTGCAGCCCTAAAGGTACCTCGGCCGAGGGTACCTCCAGAGCGCGTGGTAATCCACTGTCGAGGACCCCCTGCCGGCGCAGGAGGCCTCATTTAATCCAATACCTACAGTAAGTAACCCGTACCGTAAAGAAATAATACCACAGTAACATTGTTTGTTTAAAAGGGCGTGATAAAAAAAACAAAAAATGATGAACCATCAGAGAAAAAAAAAGGAAAGGCAAGAATAAATAAATATTTTTTGTAGTCTCCAGCATTCTCCTCTTTGTTGCTGCGTCCAGAGTTGCATAATCCAGTTGCATCTATGATCATATGTTGGGAAACAACAAAACTCTTGATAAAAAACTTGAATGGAAATTACTGCGCCAGTAGTGAGTATATTATTAAACAATATAAAACACTCCAGCAGTGAGATCGAGGATTTCGTCGAAACTCACTTCGCAAGCTGTGTGTGATACATCGATTGCGCGTTTTACGGGGGAGGGTTATATGTCCTCATGAAGGGTGTAGGTCAGCGACTCCCCTTAGTACTAGCGAGTATCAGGGTCAACAGTATGATTCGTAGACGATTTTTCGTTAATCAATCTGTGCACGGAAACTATTGAACCCGTCTATGAGGGGGGAAAAATCTGACAGCTGTAGAATATAACAATCTGTTTTGTATAGAGAGTCGTAATTTTGGTCAGGGGGAAGGGGGTTAGGAATAGTTTTAGATCCAATAACGAGTAGGGTTTTCGGTCGTATGATGAACAGGAGTTACTACATACCATATGTAGTACATTAACGGTTCTTGTCTGACCGAGATATATATTCGGTGTCGTGAGACAAGGAAAGCCGCTGAATAACCTTGGTGTCGTTGCCCAAACATAGACAAACGCTCGCGTTTTGTTATCACCATAGACTAAAAGTATCTGCGTGAGCGATTACACAGAACGCAAGCCTCCGCTGACTCGCGTCCACCGCTGGTTGTTGTTTCGACGATAGTCCGCATAGAAAACGTGCTGCAGACGGGTTAATAGGTACAATGGGAGCTGCTGAATTATAAAGGTTTCGTCGCTCAACCTTCGAGAATCGGTCATGTTTTTGTTTTCAGACTATTAATAGATTGTCGATGCTTTCCGTGAGTATTGAAATGTTTAGCGTATTATCCTCGCAGACAACGTGCCGCTGACGGCTTAATATTGGTGGTCGTCAAACAAGGAGCGTTGCTCATACACCTCGGTTTCGTCACCCAAACCTCTAGAAACGCTCTTGTTTTATATATCACTCTATATTATCAATGCTCTGCGGGAAGGTTCGAATAATGAGCATATCACCCGCTGACTCGCGTCCACCCCTGCCTTTTGTTTTTACCATTTGTTTGCTCAGAAAACGACCCGCCAACGGCTTGATTTTGGGTGTCGTGAGACAAGGGGGGCTGTTCATGTACGTCGGTTTCGTCGCTCAAACCTCTAAGACGCTGACGGAAAGCTTTACGAGTACGTTCGCTGCGGCTTCGGGTTGATAACAGTACCATCCGTGTCTACCAACTACGAGGGAGGGCGACAGCTCCCAATCGAGGATAAGGGAATCAAGGACTGGTTGGACGACATCGCCGTCCCGTCGAAAACCATTAAACATCAGTGGAGGCTGCTTCGAGTAACGTTCGAGTGTCTATGGCAAGGACGCCTGACAGTCAACCTTCGGAAATCGCATTCCGGTCAGTCGGTCATGGAGTTCGTCGGCATAATCGTCGACCGGCTTGGTACCAGGCCGGCCCCGAGCAAGATTGATGCTATCACGCAACTGCCAAGGCCGAACCCGGTGTAGGACGTGCGAGTGCTGCAGGGCATGACAGGGTACTTACGCCCATTCGAACCCTGTTTTAGCACAGTGGTGGCGCCAATCTCCACCTTGCTGAGGGATCCAAGGTTTAGGATCAAGAGAGCGAAGAAAAAGACAGTTCCGTGGGGAGAAGTGCAGAACAAGGCTTTTAATGCGCTAATCAAAGCTTCGACGTCGCCTCCAATTCTAGCGCTGCCGGTGTGGACAGAGTCGTTTTTGCTGTACACCAATGCCAGTGAGGTGGGAGCAGGAGCGGTGCTAACGCAATGCATCGACGGGGTGGAGAAGGCGAATGTGTACGGCAGCAAAAGGTGGTCGAGAGGGGACTCTAAATGGTCAGCAAGAGACCGTAAATGAATACCGGTCATGTGGGCGGTAAACGCGTTCCAACCCTATCTTTGGAGGTGGCCGTTCACGCTCATCACGGACTGTTCGGCGTTAACTTGGCTCTTCAAAAGCCAATCCCTTTCACTGAAATACCACCGCTGGGCTCTGAGGTTGATTGAGCACGACATGACCTGGAAGTGGAGACCGGGGACACAACATCAACTCCCAGACGCCATGTCGCGGTTACCGAACAGGAGCAACGGGATCAAAGACTTCGACGACTCTTTTTCAGGAGACGAGTCGTTGCGAAATGTTTACAAGGAGCCACAGGGGCCAGGCTCGACGGCGTACACCTCGAAACCGTAGGAGTGAGAGATGTGGACGAAACTAATACTCAAAGTCTTGCAGTACTGGCAGCTGCCGCACTCACACCCGCAGATCTATTGGAGGAAGATACTCAACGGGCCAAGCTTGTTATTGCACCGGAGCTTCCAGTGGCGGTCATGTTCGACTGTGGGGGAGGAGGTAGCATCCTTCCATCCGACGGATTGCTGACGGTCAGAGAAGCTGTAAACCAGGACTGGAGAGCACTGGAATGCATCAGAGCAAACAGACTGGCAATAGTGCGAGGCTACTTAGGGTGACAACAAGGTCACAGGAATGCCTAAGCATGTTGAGAGAGAGGTGAAACCAGACGTGGTGGTCGGTGACGCCTGCAGAAGGTTTGAAGGGGTAAGGGAGAAAGAGGGAGAATCCGAAGCGAATAGCTTAGCTCAAGCTGCTATCGCCTCAGACGCACGAGTTTTTGTACTCGAATGTTGGGGCAACTTTCTACGAACGACGGAATGGAACGACAAGATTCTCCCCGCTTTGGAACGAGAGGCATACATCGTGGGCACAGCGGAGATATCGGCGAGCCAAGTGGAGATTCCGTGGAGGGGGAAACGGACGTTCGTGGTAGGAATTAAGGGAGGCCTTGGTACGATGGAGAAGTTAGCCGTTTGGAAGCGGAGGTGGGAGAAGGTAAATCAACCAGTTCAGGAATAGGGGGAGTTTATGGGACGACGAGGCGCAAACTTCCTGAAGAGAGGTAACGGAGAGCGAGCGATTCATTCGTTCAATGAACCCACCATCTCTCTTAACCGTGTTCACATAATGGGGGAAAAGCCGACCGAAGGGTATGCCGCACACCTAGCCGACGGGGCACGCCTTGAAGAAGCTCAGGAGTTGCGCTTCAATGACTACGCCATCATCACCACAGGACAGGAACACTACGTGATTATGCAGACGGTCCGCCAAAGCGCAGCAGCGAACGTCATCGCAGATTTCACGTCTCCTCCAATAATACGGGCAGTGTGAGTTGAACAAGCCGTTCAAGGTTTGCTGGGAAAACCTGTGCCAGAGATCGTGGAACTGAAAGGATTCGCCTGCATGGTGTTTGGGGATTCCCTCGCAGCAACAGAAGCCTTTGAGGAGACGAGAGCGGCCACTAGATCGCAGGCGAAAAACAATCCCCAGCGACCGGAATCACCGAGAGAGAAAGCCACACAGTTTGTCTGGGAGACAGAACCGCTGTTACCTGAGGAGGAAGAGATGGAGACTGCACTGGCGCAGACAATCACTACTACTGAGCTACCAGTGGAAGCTGGTCACCAACGCAAACGCAGGAGACAGAGAGAGCCCATCCCGAAACCGAAACAGCCACGAAATCTTTTGGAAGAACCACCGAAGGACACCGGCAGCCGTTCAAGTGGATCGGGGAAGGAGACTAAGGGGTCCCAGCGGTCGGGGTTGTTCATGCTTAAAAGGGTGACCGCTATTCTCCAGGATACGTCGTAACTGATGCAGAGACAGTGCGAGGATGCGGTACTTGGAAGAATTCGGAAATAACTCTAGAGAACAGGAAACCGAGGAGTATGAGGTGGCGAGTATGTGATGGACGACAACGGCCTCTTGTGGGTAGCACCTCTGGGAAAGGTCCCACGACTTGCACTTCCCCAGTCTCTCGTTCCAGGGATTATGGCGCTGGCGCATAGTATCTATGGGCATTCAGGGACGGCAAGAACTACAGCCTTGGTTACGCTTTGGTATTGCTGGCCCACCGTCATCAGGGACGTGAGAGACTACGTCCTCTCGTGTAGGTGCAGACGTCGTTAACGATCAGCGAGTCAGCGGGTTGCAATGCAACCGGCGAGGTTTCTACGACCCGGAGAGGTACTCGAGGTCGACATCCAGGAGATGGGGATGAAGTCGGACGCAGGCAACAAAGCTCTACTAGTAGCGGTCGACAAAGCCAGCACGTTCTTGTTCGCATTCTACTCCCCACTAACGAAGCACTCGGAGTAGTGTGGAAACTGCTCGAAGTGATACTTACGTTTGGGTCACCGCTGTATGTTCGCAGTGATCCGGGATCCGAGTTCACGGCGGAGGCGATGAAACACTTATGCAAGTGGTTGAACGTGACCATCACCTATGGGCCTGCCGACCATTCTCATGCGCAGGGGACGGTGGAGAGACCGGAGGGGCGACTACACAAAGCACCGGGAGAGCAGTGCAAGACCTGGTCTCGCAGATGGGACAAGTAGGTGCAGCCTGCGCTGTGGACTCATCGTACTACACCGGACTTGCGCTTGCAGGGGAAGCCAACTCCCTTTCGTCTTTTCTTCGGTCGTGATGCGCGCACGCTACTTGATGCTACACACCCCGAGATCGATGAAGTTAATTCCAGGGGCGGGATGCACATTTACGTGGCCGACAAACGTCAAGCGTACAAGGAGGTACGGGATGTACGGGTGGCTTTCTTGAAAAGACATGATGACAGACAGAAAACGCTTGAGAGCCGGAATGCTGAAATCGGTCGGACCTCGGCGGGAACACGTGTTTTTGCCGGAGACAAGGTGCTGGTGAAGGAGGCGGAGTCTGTGATGGCAAGGGAAGGGATACATCATAAACTAGCCCACGAGCACTGGATCGGACTTTGGGAGGTGATTGAAGTTGGCTTACCAGGACTCAGCTACATCGTCACAATGAACATGGGCGATAAATTCGCCGACGGCAGGCATCAGCAGCGAACATCAAGGTGTTCCACTTATGTCCGGACGACCTCCGTCATGACTTCGAGAACGAGTTTGCTCACCTGGCATGAGGAGTGGACTTCGGACCGTCGGAACCGTCGATTGAAGCGTCGCCTATGTATACACTTATAGACAGAGAGGCTGCGATGGGACAGGGCAACGTTTAGAAGTGGCGATACCAGGGGCGATTCGTGGATGGCTCGGGGTCGCCGTGGCTATCTGAAGAGGAGACACGAGACAGTTTCACTCCCTTACAGCTGGACGTTTTCCATGCGCTGTGGGAAACGTATCACGGAGCGGAGTGCCAGGCAAGACTGACTTTGACGCTAACGCGGAAGGAGAGAGATGGGATAGACCGTGAGCAAGCGTTGAAATAACACCCCGTGGGGACCGTGATCTGGAGGGAATTGGCAAACACTGGAGGGAACAACAATCGTCCCTTTTCGAAGATCTTCGACTATAATTCGTCGTACTGGTGGGTTAGGTACACAGACGACGATTTGGAGAAGCTCAACGAACGCGAGATCCTGAAAGCTAGGACAACGGGAAATTCGAAATATGATTGCCCGTAAACGCAAGGCGCGTGAAATGAGGTTCGATTGAGAACGGGGAAATATGTTAGCCGAAGATCGAATGGCGGATCAAGACCTCAGCCTACCCGGGTGAACGGGAAGGTCGGGAAGTGGTGGATAAGAGGGTTTCAGCCGGTGCACTTGGTAAGAAATTCTAGCAAGTCTGGTAGTACCGATCTGGGACCTAATGCGGAAACGCACGAGAGCCAGGGTCCCTACCCCGTGGGAGATGCCTTACCATGAAAATGGTAGACGCCACTCATTCGAGCCTTAGAGAGTAATCGAAACACGACTAAGTGTGGGAAATGGCCCTCACGTTTACTCCAGTGTGTCCGTCACCCGGTTAGCACGACATTCTTAGGAAGCCGTGATGGGGGGGCTGTTGCGGCGAATTGATATGACGTCACGTAGAACACGTAGCGAAACGCCGCTTAGATCTGTACAACTCCTGTCAGACTAGAAAGCATGCCGCTCTTGAGGGTCAGTCCAAAAACTCATAAACCACACGACGCGAAAAGGAACGTCAACTTGATCTGATACGAGCTTGAACGATTGCAAACCGAGCCTGAGTACCGCGACCGATGCCGTAGGCGACTGATGGAGGTTTTATTCGGGGACCTGTTGCATAACGCAAACACTCAGAAGTAGAGGAGTCTATCTGGTCATCTGGACTTCATCTAGACTGCTTGAGACAAGACTGGTGGCGTTTAAAGGGAGCTGTTGTAAAGAGATACTGTGGGAACCGACCTGAAGGCACACACGGGGGAAACGAACTAAAAGCGGTAAGAGGCTGGGGACAGGGGATTGGAGGCAAAGGTGCATGCGTCTAAAATAGCTCGTATCCTTTGTTACACTGGGCCGTAATCATTATATCTAACCCTTCAGACGCGTGACGTACTTGGGCTATACCACCCGCAAGGTGATCTATCGCCCGCATATACCGGTCACCCCGGTGGTCTAGTGGTTAACCTCGAATACTGCTCAGGTTTGAGCCAGGGCTTCGCATCTGGTTACGTATATTTTTATTTCATGAGACATCAACAGCGGCTTCATAGCGTGAGTAAGCACAATTCGACGCGAGTCGACGTGGCAAGAAAGTACTGAATTATTCTCGCAATAAAAATGAAGTCGCGTACCATAGTGGGGAGGGGGGACAAGAGCCTTATTAGTGACCCCGGATGTGAGTTTCGTCTAAGGAAGGAGAGGGAGAAATACAAGTTGCGAAGATAAAAAAAGGGATGAGAAAAAATGTATATACATTATAAACAAATATAGAAACACTCCAGCTGTGAGATCGAGGATTTCGTCGAAACTCACTTCGCGAGCTGTGTGTGATAAATCAAGCGCGCGTTTTACGGAGGAGGGTTGATATGTCCTCATGAAGGGTATAGGTCAGCGACTCCCCTGGTAGTACTAGTGAGTACCAGGGTCAACAGTATGATACGTAGACGATTTGTCGTTAATCAATCTGTGCACAGAAACTACAAAACCCGTAAAAAACATATATATATATATATCACCCTTGATATCCTATATCAATATTACTGCTTACGAGACGGGTGATGAATCGAAAGCTGCTTCGACGACGAATCATACTGCATTGACATTCACTAACCGTGATAACATCTGCAAAAATATTCCTTCGGGCACCCTTGACATATAGTATAAATATCAGCGGCCTATATCACCCCTGATAGATTATATCAATTCTCCGTTACCTGTCGTTATATCAGACGGTACAGCTGACATGACACCTATTCATATAAATCGTCGTACTGCGTATGACAAGTCTTCGTCTCCGTTGGTGTTGTTTTATCACCCGCTAGATGGTCATATCACCCGCCTGTATCACCCTATATATCATATATCAATAGTGTGTATGTGACGGGTGATGAGTCACTTGCTATTCTAAATAAGTGGCCTATATTTCCCCTGATATCCTATATTAATTCCTCCTTACCTGCTTGTTATATCAGACGGTAGAGCTAACCTGAAACTTGATCCACATAACCCTTTGTGCTATGAATCACAAGCCTGTATCACCGGTGGTGTTGTTATATCACCCCAACATCCCTGCTAAATCGTTTTTCACATATTTTTACTCTTCAGAGCGGTTGCGTGATTGGGCTATATCGACCTCGCTGGAATATTAGAACACCCACCTATAAACCCGTGATATCCTTTATCAATTGTTTGTAATGGTTTTGTACCGTGCAAAGCGGTTACGGGTGGGGATGGGACAGGGGGTTTATATCTAGACAGGGGGGTTATTATCGATATGGGGGGGTTCGAATATTCAAGGGGGGGTTGTAATTTGGAAGGGGGGGTGCAAATATTCTAGGGGGGGCTGATACATTCAAGGGGGGAATCATATCGGCGGGGCGGGTTCGAATATTCGCAAAATGAGCACATAACTAGGAAGAGCCGATAACTCGCAACAGGTCAGCACCTCGAAAAGGTTACAGGGACGGAAAGTTGCACCATGTGCCGCTTGTCCACAGGTTTTCAAGTCGCACTTTACCACAATGAGACACTGCCTCACTGTTGTAGTAACCGTGCACCATTTAGTTTCTGAGGTATGCTATCGTAATTTAGGGGCGCTATACCCCACCCGAAAGTCGTATCCTTCGTAAGCTGAAAGTGCACACCAACGGGCAGACCCATGGCGTAGGTTCACCACAAATCCATATTTCGAAACAAGAACGACGTTCCGACGAAGTGGGTTAAGGAGCCCCGTCATTTGGAACAAATTGTTTCCCAATCGTGCTACCTCTATGGTAGCACGCGTCCAATCATACCTACCGTAGATGTGTACCTAAAGATTCAAGTTTCATGAAAATTGCTCATTAGAGCTCAGCATTTTGACTCGCTTCTATTCATACTTCGTTCTTGTCAATTTCACGCAGGTCGCGCTCTTGGTACTATATATATCAAAACGAGTGGGCTGGAAAATATATAAATAAAAAACATACACGGTACACGTGAAAGGTGCAAGGAACGCTGAAAACAGGGTTATTGACGTTTCATGGATATCGATATAGTGTAGATTCGGACTGTTTATACTGGTACAACGTATGCAGCACCAGCGCCGTTTATTAAGGCGGGCACCAAATCCGGAGACATCTAGACCGAACGTCGAGTGACAAGATATCGCGTTAGACTCACCTGGAATGATGCATAAACATGGATTATTGACCCATCGTCCTGGAGTAAACCATGTTAAGTGTGTATCACAACGAGTAATCGTACTCCTATATGTGCGGCTGATAGGCTTCGAGGATAAGTTCGATGCAACGAACATCGCCACCGTGTGATAATCATAGTGCTTCGCCGTTGATGTCCCGAAACTCTTGTTGATATATCTGACGTTGTGTTGCGCTTTGTTGCTGCTGGCTTAGAGTAGTAGAAGGTGTCGGACACCACCAAAAAAAGGTGAGTATCGTACGCACAGTGGTAGTATTACTGTAGTACGTATCACACCGTCCACATCGAAACACGTGTTGCTCAAATACATACAATACTACTAATCCTACTGATGCAACAGTGCTCGGCTGACAGACGTTAGCGAAATCCTCGAAGACCATGTAGTTATAACGACCGCATTGCTTCTTTGCTTTTATCTTTCTCGGTACGAGTGCCTGATGCTGTATTTTGCTTTGGTATGTCAGAGGAGGTCGTATCGTACACACAGCAAAAAAGTATATACATATCGCAAGCCGTATATGAAAGTAGTTGTGTGATGACGTCTGACCACTCTTTAACGCAGTTCCGGTCACAGCCAACAACATCATGGCGCCAAAGTCACGGTGTATCTAGGCTGCTGTTCTCCTCCTCTGGCCAAAGCCTGGTGGCGTGCTGTGTTTCGTAGCTGTTGGCGTATGAGTGAGCAACGATTCATTGACAAGCGTGGTCCTGAGGTGTTGCTTCGCTGATATCGACAATATTTTCGCCTCTTTTGTGTCGTATTCCGCCGGCTGTTTTGGCCGGGAATCCAACTGACGACAGTCGCCTTACTCCAGAAGAACGTGAGCCACTGTTGGGACGAGCTGAGCGAAGCAGCAGCTTGAAGAGGCACGTTCTACAGGAGTTGTACCCAATCAAACGACGGAGACATCAAGTATAATTATAGCCATGCAGGGCGGGCCTTGCTTGCCGTCAGTCTGAATATTAATGCGGTTGTCCTTCCCGTCGTATTGTCGACACAGACAGTACATGTACTCATGTGTCCGGATTGATGTCTACTACTGTCACCGTCGTCCTAAATGTCTTGGCGATAGTGGCGGAACAGAGATGACCTGAACGTTGTACTGTGCCAAATCGCTGATAAACAGTGATGTATCGTATGCAGCTGTGAGGAAATATATATTTGGAAACCAAAGCTGAATCAAAAAAAGCATCGAAGAATATGGGCATAAATGTTTAACCCTGTCATCCAGTTAAAAAATGGGCATCACGGTCCAGCTCGGGTCGGGTCGGATCGTGTCGGATCGGGTCGGGTCGGGTCGGGTCGGGTCGGGTCGGGTCGGGTCGGGTCGGGTCGGGTCTGGTCG
>JBBMKB010149718.1:0-33105 GCA_037833945.1 Alaria marginata
GACCCGACCCGACCCGACCCGACCCGACCCGACCCGACCCGACCCGAACCGACCCGATCCGTGATATTTCAAACACCCCCTAATCCGACCCGGCTCGACCCGGGAGATGTTTAAACCCTCCTGACCCGACTCGCGGGCCAGGTCATAACCCGTGAAAAGCCATGGTTATGTGAGCGTTGACTGGTTCCGCTTGCCTCTGGTGGCAGAGTCCTTGGCGATACAATATAAACGAACTTATAGCCTGGTTCACCAGCTTTCGCGATGTATCGAGATTAATACCTGACGATACATCCTCGCAGCAACGCAAGGTCAGTTCGCTCACAACAACGCGAGGGCCACTCAATGCCATGTGTGACACACTTTCGCCAACAAAACCAGAGGCCGCGTTATAAAGTAGGAGGTAGATCGTGAGGAATTTTTGAAGCTTTTTCCGACGCAGTGTATTTTGTAACAATGACCAAGGTCCGTTGTTGAACAGAAACGTGGCTTCAAGGTACACGTTGGTGCGGTGACGGTGTTGTCACTAACTTTGCGGTGCATGTTCAGGCATAAATCGACGAGTGGTGGAAATGACGAATCTTCCCACCGGTACAAAAAACGTATCTACACCGGGGAACAAAAAGGTAGGCACCTGTGACAAAAGTGTGTTGAAAGATCTGTCCAGGGTAAAGATGTTTTGCGAGTTGAGCCGCAGAGTAGAAGCGACAAATGCCAATATTATGCTACAACGCGGTCGCACAGTAATATCGAAAACTCAGCGCAGATGGGATATGCTTGGGTGGTGCACGGCATCTCCGTCGGTGGGCGATACGCAGTATGGCGACCATTACCGTCGCGTGGAGGTGATATTTCTTGTGGTGTGTGGTGTTGACGGCGTAATACCGTCAATATCTTAGTCTGCGATGCTGGGGCATGGTTTGGACGCGAACGTCAATCGAAGGGTGGCACGTTTACGCAGGAACTACTGTAGTTCTGATCGACGGGGTGGTTGTTTCTAACTGAGGACCTACCCAACATCGTTGTGTTTTGCAATATTTAGCATTCGACGTTGGATCTAAGTCGTGGGATTGTTCTTCGGGTTTTTTTTCCTTTTCGTTTTTCTCGAGGTACGGGTTTTGGAGCCCCTCAAGTGAGAATTCTCGGAACTGTTTGGCGCTACAGTGCCCCTACTGTATCCTACATGTTTGGGTAAGGTGTCCTACGTGTTTGGGTAAGGTGGGCGTGGAACATGCAACTAAACGGAATGCATGCCATGCCCCAGAGATAATCGGCGACATCGTTCTCTCTTTACAGATGCAACGGCATGCAGCGGTTTATCACGGTCAACACGACAGCAGGCAGGTTCTCCGACAGCTGTAGAAATACTGTATTCTAATACCGGATTGTTGGTTGTTATTCCTTTTCAGGTGAAGGTTTCCTGGCTCAATGACGGCGGAGTTTCCTCTACTCGCTCCATCGGGTGGACGTACGGGAGCTGCACGCCACGGGCTGCCTCCTAACATATATTTATATATATATACTGCCACGGCAAATTCGTCGTTATAGACTACAGATGCAATGAGTCAACGGCTTCGGTCTTGGATTTAAGAAGGAAATTTTCCTTCAATCTAGTGCAGCCGTCAGTAAACTTGGCGACGGAGCACTTCGCTGTCTATCAGCAGAGTTATTTAATTATTCTTAGGCAGGAACGTTCGTCCATCGAGCAGAGCCATTCACATGAAGGTTCTACAACAACATTGGTATGCCTATTCGCACTCGATTTGTTTCTTCTACCACATACCTGGTATGTAATTCCGTCGTTTACTGCCCGGACTTCGTCTTGGGCAAAGCTTGAAATAATGATGTGAAATGGGGCATACCAAATATACAAACGTGTCATTAACTGCCCGGTGTCGTTATGGGTAAGGCGTGGACTTATTATGCAAACTATGACCTATCGCGTCCAAAATGAGAAGTTTCATAGTTTATTCCCGGGCAGCTGAACGTTGGCGTGCTCTATGCAGTGCTTTTGACCTCCTAGTGGATGCCGTTGAAATGGCGCGCTCTACTTTGGGTTGCGCTTCTAGAAAGCGGTGGAATCCCACTTCATGACAGAGCGGCCCGGGCCCTACCTTACCAAACCACACTGGGCCTCACCCACCCTCGCTCGCCCCACCACAACCACTATCAGCTTACATAAACACCAGAACGACGAAGTACTTCAATTTACACGGGCGTGTGCTGAATCGGTCAGGACCGGTATGGGTACCATGGGTGTTGAAATAGTCTGGTGGTGCCGTCCTAAACGAGATGCATGCCTCTTTAATCAACCGAGTCTATGTACACAAAAATCACTTCGGTTGGACACCTTTAGACGCAGTCGCCCATTAGACGTCACCGCCTACGCTGGAACACCGTGAAAGTGATTGCCCCTTCGCGCTCGCACGCCTCGCTCTCGCCGAGAAACCGCTTGGAAGCGTCATACAGTACACGATAACACGTTTGCTTGTGTACGTCGCCGCGACATAGATTAGGCGGTCGATGAATTGGTGTTCGAGCCCGTGTCGCTGTCTCTCATTTTAAATCCTTCCTTCTGCTAAACATAAACTTACCGCGTCTCCGGCCCTCGCAGCTGGCATCAAGCTCATTATCTGAACGGGACCCAACGTATCAGGCCCGTCCGGTGTTCACACTCGTGGGTTGCGCACACAGGTGGTAAAAAGGCGGGTAAACCGGCATCGCCACCCATTTCGATAACTTTCAGCGGCGCGATAGAGGAGGACTCGGGGATGCAGCTGCACAAGGAAAAGCATTGTCTGCGGGCGGTTGACATGGCGGCCTTTTCTGGCTTCCTGAAAGGTTATTGGAGCTTGCAGGAATCGAGCCTCACCTCCTGCAAGTCGTTTCGCAAGTGTATGCCGTGGCGGTGGTTTGGCCAGTTTGTCTGGTGAAAGTTATCATTCCATATGCCTCCCACAGATGTCAGGCGAACAATTCAATCTACGGGAGGATGGATCGTTTCGAAAGGCCCCTCGGCGGCTTGACGTTTCCGTCTGGGCTACGGCAGTTATTTCTCGGCGGAAATTTCAATCAGCGCATCGATGCCGTCGCTTGGCCCGAAGGATTGGAGCAGCTCTCCATGCCCGGTTTAAACCAGCCTATTGAGGGTGTCTAGTGGCCCTCGAGGCTTAAAAGACTACAGTTTATCGATCCCTTTGGGCGCCATAAAAATACCGTTCGAGCAAGGGGTGTTCGAGAATCAGCAAGATGGGATCTTCGACAAGCCTCTGGGCCCGTTTCTACCCCTGTGTCTTGATCGACCCTTTGGCTTTCCGACAGTTTTGACCAGTCCGTCCGCGGTGTCACCTGGCCGAGGACTTGGCGTGTTGGCGCTGGGTGCAGAGATATCACAGGAGTCAATCGACGGGGTGACCGGGCCCCCAAGTATGCGAAAGTTAATTGTGGCGGTCACAAACCTTGACGCACATGCTGTCTCCCTGAGCTGTAGTGCTATATATGTCCGACGCTAGAATCCTATATTTTAGCACGCAGTTGGTATTGATTCTTGACATCACTTTCGAACATTGAGTGAAGAATACTAACACTGGAGCAGTCCCGAGTAGCGATTTCTCGTTTCAGTTGCAGCCCAGGACAAACTATAAAAGAGGGGGAAAATCTACAATTAATTGCTCGTGGGGGGTGGTGGTTCGGTGAACGTTTTGTTTTGGCCGGTGGAGCGAAACTCCCGTGATGCATTCCAATCTGGACCTTGACAATGTCGTGGTATAGTGGCTGAAAGCTATCGCCCTGTCTGGCCATGAGCCTGTTCCTGCCGTATCCCTGCATGCCGATGCCTCCAGCCTGTTGCATAGAGCGCCAGCTCCCACTGCTAAGAGAGAGGTGCGCCCATTTTTTTCTGGGGATCCTGACTTTAGGGCGCCCTGAACCTCACCCACCAACTGAGTTTTGAGTAAACTTAACGTGCAACCCGATGAACAAACCCATGTGGCCTAGGTGTACAAAACATTCGGACTGAAAAACAAGGAGTGTCCGACAACTTTGGGTTAAGGAGCCACGTCATTCAGAAACAAAAAATCCAAAAAAGTGCTACTTCTATCGTAGAACCCGTCTGACCCAACTATTTTCACGCTGGTATGGTGCATGACACGCGGTCTGCAGGTTCTTCGCGCGCCCGTCACCCGAGTTCAAGCTTCAGCCGGGGGGGTCTTCTCGCCATCCTGCCGCTGGTCATCGACCCCAACGCCTCAATCCTCTTTAAATTTGTAAAACCAACTGTTTTGTGCGAGGCCGCAAATTCAACCGAGACGCTTGTGGGCGAAGAAGAGTTGATGATGAAACTACTGACAACTGACAGGTTGTAGCATACAATCGTGGGTGTAGGACGTGCTACTAATAGAAGTCGATGTCGGTTCGAGGTTGACAGCATGTACCAGGTATAGCAGTACAGCACAGGGGACACTTTGTCTTCAGCAATATTCTGTTCATGGACCCCGACACCCTGCTCCTCCGTAAATCCGTCAAAAAAACGTTGTTATTGGAAGCGATGAGAGTCATCCCACGGTAGGGGTTGCACATTGTGGGGTCAAACATTCCTGGTCGGTTAAGCTCCTGAAGTAAGGAACTACCGATCGGTATGATCCTTTTATGAGTGCACTTGCTTTAGGACAAGCGGATAGAAATATTGATCGGGTTGCGCGAAGGAAAACCTTGGAAGTCATGCTTCCGGTGAGATATTGGGCTCCTCATGTCAGGAGCGCGGGAACTTATTGCTGCACCCCTGCCGTGGGATAACTCAACCGCCGGTCTTGGTGCAGCATCGCACCCAAGAGGAGGCAGCTTCAAGAACGGTGGTATATCTGTCTTGGCTCGCGGATGTCCCCGCGGGCTAGCGTGCGCTGCTAAATGTTCAAGACGGGAGTATCATCATAAGGTGCATTGCCGTGCTTCGTGAAACCTTCGACATACATCGTCGGACGTAGATGGCACGGCCGTGGTAACGGTATGAGCAGATGCGCGCTATCAGGCGCTGAGCTGGAGGCGATAGATTCGAGGGAGGGTGCAGTTGCTGCAGCGGCCCTGTGTTGCGCCTTAAACGCTTGCAGTGAGGTCCTGAAGGCAGCTGGTTCTGTGATGTCCCTGACCAAGTGAGACGTAGGGACACAACTTTTGTATGTACGATGTGCTTGTGTAGATACACAGTAATGATAGTAGTTCAAACGGTTTTAGGTATTATACATTTTGTTTTTCGAAGCCTCAAATGTCTCCATGGTCTGGTGCGTTTGCTCCGAACCTCGCCATAGGAACAAACGCTATCACGTGAATGGTGGTGTAGTGGCTTCTTTTAAGCTACTCAATGTGACCTAATTTAACAAATTGAACGAGTTCTGCCGAACTACTACCCTGTTACCACCCTCCATAGTACAGGTCAAGAGTGTCGTGACGTTGCCGTGTTCAAGAAGGATCGATACTTGCTGAAATCGAGTTGTTTCTGATAAACTACAGTATATAGACAGCAGAAAGTAACCCCAATATTCTGCTTGTAGCAACTTCTTCGACTTGGTGAAGTAACGAATGATTTACGGGCGATATTTGATAGTCCGTTCTTGCCGCGGTGTCAAGTAGGGCTGTGAGTTGATTCACAAGTTGTCGCCGACAACAGTTGCCTAAGTTCTACCGCAAGGCGCGCGTGATAACCTGAGGAGTCGGCCGTTTTTGTATCTGACTGGTGCACCTATTAGCGTCTTGCAATGCATTTTGTTTTGAGTAAGGTTTAAATATATCTCGGTTGGCTTTCTTCGCCACCCACACTGTAACAGTTAGCCATCAAGCCTAGCCAAGTCAGAGCCCTGCGGTTGTTTGCGATACCCTCCAAGAAGATGAGGCAAACACAACCACACCACCCCGAAACATCCCCCCATTGCTTTGCTGTTGTCTCAAAAACATCCAGGCGACCGCGGACGACATTGTTGCAGAATATCGAAGGGTTCCGCCGTTGAGGAGATCAGGCGGCCACGTTGGCCGGTCGAAGTGGGCGCCCAGCACAGTCCAACAGAGTAAACCTTCTGAGTCTTGATGGAGTCCGGTTGGACTACTGCATGCTGACCACCAATCGATTTGAAATAGTTTGTTTCAAGTGTCGCATGCCTACCCGGCCCGTCAAAGGTATCTCTCAGTAGCTTTGGCTGGCCGGGAAGGCTGTTTTTTCTTTGCTTGGTGTTATCCTATGGTGAGTTACACTCATACTGTGAGGCCTGTTCTACTTTCGCTTAAGCGTAGGAGGGTGGGGGGGGTCTTTACAGACATATTCTACGATAGTGATTCACCATTTTGTTTCTGAATTTCCTCACTTGAGCTCTATACCTCACCAAAAAAATGATTTTGAGCAAACTGAAACTGCAATGAATGGGATGAACAACCCCGTGGCCCATCTATGCAACAAAACCATGTTGCAAAAATAGGATGACTTTCCGACGATTTTGGGTTAAGGAGCCCCGTCATCCAGAAACAAAACGGCAAAAAGTGCTACCTCTATCGACGGGTGCTACGATAGAGGTAGCACTTTTTGGTGTTTTTTGTTTCTGAATGACAGGGCTCCTTAACCTAAAATCGTCGGAAACCCCTTGTTTTTCAATCCGAGTTTTTGGTATACCTAGGCCATGTGTTTGTTCATCGCGTTGAACTTTCAGTTTACTCAAAATCAGTTGTTGGGTGAGGTCCAGAGAGACCTAAAGCGAGGATCCCCCGAAATAAACGGGCGCACCTCTATCGTAGCACGTGTCTATCGTAGAGCACGTCTACATACAGTGAATCTTAACAGCTCACATTTATTTGCAGGCTCCGGGCTCCTTGCATGTCATGACCGTGGTTTATGGCAGTGTAAGCCATATACCCCGCAGAAACACACACCCTATTCACAGGGCGAGTTTCCGAGTAGTATTTCCCGACACTAACTAAGGAGTATCCCGCAAGACAGGTTGTATCAATTTGGAAAATATCACTGCTGGACATCCAATGAGATATCTCTGAGAGTGAATGCACCCCCATATGGGGTACCCCATGGGATATGATATGGCTATCGCAAGAGCCGGTCGCTCCGCTGGTCTTCTCGTGGTTACCCTCGAATGCTGCTTGAGTTGGTTCTGGAGTTCAAGTCCCACGTGAGTCTTGAGTTTATTTGCAAAAATAGCAAAGAAAGGGGACCAACTGCTGGGAGCGCCTAGCAGCGCGGGTAGGCGCAATTCGATGCAAGTCGACGGGGGAAGGAAAGGCTGAAGTATTTTTGCGATAAAAGTATAGGGAAGACGAGCCTATTCAGTGGCCCTGGATTTGAGTTACGGCTAGGGAGGGGGAAGGACAACAAAAAAAGTGCGCAGATAATAGATGAGATGAGCAAAAAATCAAAATCGCATGGAATAATCCATGGGAATCCCACACCCAAATACAGTTGCCATGAGATGCCCGTGAGGTATGGCGTAGGAATCAAGATTTAATCCACCTATCGAGGCTGCAGCGCCATACTCGCGCGGGTTTGCTGTGAAAAGTCGCTAGAGTATTTTTGAAGGCAGTATCTTAGTATACGTATAATACGACCAGGTATCATAGAAAGACAGTCAGAAGTATAAAGTGTGATCTACAAGACGAACCACATGTGAACGATTTTTTTCTGATATCGGCTCCGGATACAAATATATCGGTTTGGTAAGTACGATTGATTGGCGCATAATATCCATGCAAGGCATATGGTCAACTGATCAGGCGAGGAGATGTGATTCAAGTATATAGTTGCTTTCTTGGGGATGGTTGAGAAATACAGGGGATTCCAACAACGCCTTTTGCAGATATTGAAACCTCCCCATCGATAAAAAAATAGAAGATTTCCACGTTACTTACCACAATTACAGTGGTTTGGTCACGGGAAATCAAAGCCACTGGGGAACCAGAGCGTTTGAGCTGCGGCCGATCGAATCCTCGTTTCGCTGCCTACATATTGAGGAGGTTCTGCTCTGGGTGAGTGGTTCACTGCTGTCCCGTATTTTGTGCGCCACTACAGTAGAGCAACGTTGCCATCATCAGTAGATGTCCTCGTGTACTCACGCCGGTACTGGGTTGATGCATGCAAGACCCCGTGTGGTGTATGCCTTTCGCGAATGGGTGGAGAGCGTTGTCGTATACGCACGGACAGCATAAGCGGTACGAGCTGTGCTACTGTAGACTGAAATGATGCTGTCCCTGCTGCTGCCGCTTCTGCTGCTCCTGCTGCTGGTGCTGCTGGCCTTAAAGCCTGTTGCTGTTATGGTCGTTCTTGTGGTTGTCGATTCCTGTGTGTCGAAATGCGATTGATAGTACTGCACGGCAGTACAAGCATGAGAACTGACATCCAATGGACGGACCGCAGGAAGAACGCTTAGAGCGTTGGCCACTATACGAGCAGCGCCAGGCGCTGCTTGGGTGTATATATATACCTAGTCCCATGCTTACGCCGAGTCATCGTCATATGTCGCCGAAATATCATGATCCATTGGTCTGTCATTGGAGTGCCATCGTGAATACACCTTATCGCACTTTCAAGGCGTTTGAATCGCGCGTCGTGGCACCTGAAAGCGTACCTCGGCACAGCACGGAGTCGTCGTCATAGCCGTTGAAGGTACCTCATGGCTCGTACCAGGGCAGTGCCAAGGCAGTGGCATGGCTTTGCCATGACAGTGGTATGGCTTTGCCATGGCAGTGCCATGGACCTTTCATTAGAGCTGCCGCCGCAATTGGCGTGATGATCGTTCATGAATTATTTTATCGTATCTGGTACCGTTCGGTTTGATGATCGTTATTAAAACCAGGTATCATACAGTATCTATCTGGTACCAGGCACTATTCACGAAGACGTCATGAAACAAGAATGGGGCCCAAAGAATGAATGCGAAAGCCCGTAGAGGTGTGTGGTGCCCAATGAAAGCAAACTACTGTAGCGGCGACGAAAGTGCCGTGCAGCCTCAACGAAAGCCCCTGCAGTGTCATGGAAGTCCACGAAATCGTACAATAATAGTGTGCGTCAATCGCTTGTACGCAACCGCTGCAGTCTGCGGGTCGTTCCTGTATCCAAAGTCCTCCGTACGAGTATCACAGGCTAGCTTTTATCTCCTGCTTCTACTGAGTATGTTATGAGAACTTGTCCAACACGGCGCCATAGTGTCAAAATGTCGTGATGTCAAACAAGAACTGAAACAGAATCCCGGCGGACCTGACCCGTTTGAACGTCCACAGTATAAGCCCTGGTCCGGCATTCACCGACATTGCAACCGTAGTGCGCGAGGGAGCTGTCATTGCTGCTGGTGCGTCGAGGGTTAATGTTTCCAATGATTAAGCATCTAAATATAGTAGCGTTACTCACACGGCAAGACGTCGAAAGGCACGTTTACCGTTAGGCATAGGAAAAGAGAGAGGAAGGACAGGGTTGTAAATTTGGTTCGAGTTGCTCAATTTTGCGCGGCCAATCGATCAACGCTGAGACGAAGGAATAGCCTTTGAAGCGTGACCGATTATTTCGCGCACTGGTAACCGTCCCTGTGAAAGGGATCCAGCGTAAGGACCCTCTAAAACTGCCCGATGGGGGGGTCCGTGGTCGTGGCGTTAACGTGTTTGTGGCTCCGTCGCGACCAGCACGCTCTTGCGATCGAGGACCCTCGCTGCTTACGATCAGTGAGTACATACTGAATGGGGGTGGACGTTCCAGATACAAACGTTTCGCCGATCTGGACAGCGTTAATATCCGTTGTCTTTTAGAACCAAGGCTGACATTCGCTGCATAGCGTGCAGGTGATGCCGGAAGCAACTGTATTCCGACGACTCTCTCCGCTGAGCCGTCTTCTCAGGGACTGTCAAGCAGGAGTATTGACACCGATCAGACGTACCGTCGCCCGCGGAAATAAAAAAGCAGCTCTGCTTGCTGAACTTCTGGTGCACTTGCACTCACCGCCTACTTGCCGGCCTCTTCGTTTTCTCGTATGAACTTGATC
Source organism: Alaria marginata (assembly GCA_037833945.1). Taxonomy (NCBI): domain Eukaryota; class Phaeophyceae; order Laminariales; family Alariaceae; genus Alaria; species Alaria marginata. The sequence goes on from JBBMKB010149718.1 coordinate 10,011, forward strand.
CGTAGCAAAGCCTCAAATAGTCACTCGTACTCTCCGTTGAGGTTTCCTCCCTAACTAGTTGTAGGAGGTTACGCATTAAACCTTACTCTGTCGCCAAGGTCTCGGTAAGGCCCTTGCACGTACTTCTGGGCCTTAATACCTAGAACGCTCCGTATTTGCACACTCAAGACGAAACGCGACGTAAGCGCCAAAACCGAAATCGTCACTCTTGGCCTGTGGACGAGGGTCGTGTATGTTTGCTGCGCTGGCGTCCCCAGTAGCTCAGTTGGTAACCTCGTAAACCTTCTGAAGGCTATGTTGCGGGTTCGAATCTCTCGGGAGTGAAAAAGGCGCAATTAGCGTGGAAAGCGATACTTTGTTCGTGAGTAAACAAAATTCGACTTTAAATGTTGGTGAGAGAAAGGAACGGCTGAACCCCTCTCGCGATAAAAATTAAGGCAAGTACCGCATGAGGAAAGGTGGAGAGAAAAATTATGTGTTACTTTCCCCCTGTGTGACCCCGGCTGGTGCGTTCAAACATCTGGCGCCCAGAATAAATGGAACGGAAACACACACACTGCAAGTAAGGAGTGCTGCACATCATCTTCTAGAAGGAAAACAAGATGAATAGGCCGAAAACAGTAGAGTTTCGGCCGTTATTCTATAGATTAGTTTTTGTCTGCTGTGCGCCTGGTGCTAACATCCCTCCCGCCACACACCCACATACATACACACACATGTATCGCCGGCAGGTGGTTCACTGCCGCAATCCGCTGTGGTCATGGTATGTTGTTCAAGCCACTGCTGCCCAAAGCGGGCAGCGTATAATGCCCAGGGCATGAAGAAGGCGTTGTACTGCGGACAACACGCTCAAGTCGGAATGGTTAACGTCCTCAGAAGGCAATGCTCACATGATTTCTGCACGAGGACAGCGTGCTTCAATTTCGAGGGCACCAAGCCGGCAGCGTTCTGCAGACAGCATGCCCAGGACGGCATGATCAACGTCCACATAAGGATTTGCTCACGTAACTCCTGCACGATGACATCGTCCTTCAACGTCAAGGGCAGCAAGGTGGCTGCGTTCTGCAAGGAGCATGCCGAGGATGGGATGATCAACACCCGCAGCAGCCAATGCGCACATGCCTCCTGCACGAGGAGACCTTCTTTCAATGTCAAGGGGAGCAAGACGGCTGCCTTCTGCAAACTGCATTCCGGGAATGGGATGATCAACGTCTACACCCAACGCTGCTCACAGGAGACTTGCACGAGGATACCTTCCTTCAATGTCGAGGGCAGCAAGATGGCAGCGTTCTGCAGGGAGCATGCCGAGCACGGCATGGTCAACGTCGTCAGCAGGCGTTGTGCACATGACTCCTGCACGAAAACCCCGTCTTTAAATGTCCAGGGGAGCAAGACCGCAGTGTACTGCAGGCTACACGCCGAAGATGGTATGGTTAACGTTAACAAAAGGCGTTGCGCGTATGAGTCATGCACGAGGATACCTTCCTTCGGCATGGAGGGCAGCAAGGTGGCTGCGTTCTGCAAGCAGCATTCGGAGGAGGGGATGGTCAACACCCGCCGCAGGCTTTGCGCACACGGCTCCTGCGAGAAGAAGCCTTCCTTCAATGTCGTGGGGAGCAAGGCGGCTGCCTTCTGCAAGTCGCATTCCAAGAGTGGGATGGTCAACGTCTTCACCCTAAGCTGCTCACAGACGAGTTGCACGAAGATACCTGCTTTCAATGTGGAGGGCAGCAAGACGGCAGCGTTCTGCAAGCGACATGCCGAGCACGGCATGGTCAACGTCGTCAACAGGCTTTGCGTGTATGATTCATGCTCGAAAATGCCTTCTTTAAATGTCCGGGGGAGCAAGATCGCAGTGTACTGCAGCGAGCACGCCAAGAGTGGCATGGTGAACGTCAACAAAAGGCGTTGCGCACATGCCTCATGCACGAGGATACCTTCCTTCGGTGTCCACGGCAGCAAAGTGGCTGCGTTCTGCAAGCAGCATTCGGAGGAGGGGATGGTCAACGTCCGCCGTAAGAAATGCGCACACGACTCCTGCGAGAAGAAGGCTTCCTTCAATGTCGAGGGGAGCAAGACCGCCGCGTTTTGCAAGTCACATTCTGAGGAGGGGATGGTCAACATTTACATCATTAATCGTTACGCGGGCGAGGCTTGCAACAGAGCATGCAACTTCAACATTGAGAGTAGCGAGACGGCTGACTGGCTTCTGCAAGACGCATGATCATGATCATGAAGACGGCATGGTCAACATTAACCACAAACAAACGTTGTTCGCGTGCCACCTGCTCGGAGATACTATACTTCACTGTCGAGGACACCAGGTCGACGCACTCCAAGCGGCATGCTGCAGATTGCATGATCGATCTCTGCCACAGAGCGTGCTCAGATTGAGCCCACACGAAGATGTTAAAGAGTAGAATCCTCGAGAGATCCATCCGTCTAAGGTAGATGCGTATTTCATAGTCAATGAGTGTATGCGGAATACTGTATGCTGGGTAACCTGTCTGACATGGGTTAGGTGTCCACTGATTTGAGTATGGAAGAAGACACACCTTTGGTACGCCCTTTCACCTGGTAACTTGTCGACTACGGTCATGTGCGTCAGATTGAGGCACGTCGTTCCACCGAGTAACTTGTTGACTAAGGTTACGTGGGTAAGATTGGCCTGCAGTAGAGTGAATCGCGTGCGTAAGATTCACCTGGATGACGTATGTATGTAGTGGATACTATTAATACAGTACCGTACGAGGTGAATATTTGCCGTAAGAAGAAGAAGGAGCAGAACAAGGGTGCTCACCCACTAAGTTCACCCTTCACACCTGTATCTGAACTTTAGATAGATCATCGTGACTTAAGTTTTTGTTGGCCCAACGAGCGCCTATTTCAAGTGACCCACCATCGTCTAAACCATCATCGGTCAGGCTCGAGCTCGTCTCGCCACGACTCTGTGCTAGCCTCTGAAGACCGCCATCGGTCAAACATCTGAATGTGAAGTCATCACGTTCAAACATAAGATACCAATATTTGATCAGTGAGGGCAGCAAGCGGTTTTGCGATCAATACGCTGTAGGTAGCGTGGTCAACGTCAACATCAGAGTATGCGTATATTACACTTGCACGGCGTACGAACCGTGGGGTGTAGTTGCTGACGGAGATGGAACTACAAGCGTTATCCACAAATGAGCGATATCTCCGTCGGTCCAGTGATCAACGGCACATGACTTCGCCACGTGGCGTGATGTGTGAAGTTGTCGACCTGAGGAAGCAGCGGCGAAAAGCCTTCCCACTGCTGCGGTCACTGGCCGCTCGTGCTCGGCTTCGTCCTCAACGTATGGAGACCTCACAGACACAGTGTTCGTCGTAGCTCATTGTGCGGCGCTAGGGGAGACCCGACCTTTTATGTCAGGTTGAGTTATATGTTTCATGTTTTGCTTTGGCAGAGGAACACTGTTTAGATACTGTTTCGTAACCTATTCCTAAGAGATTTATCTATTTGGTTCTCCGTCGTGAGTAAAAAACAAACACTAGCAAAATTTGAAGCAAAATCCTGCGTTATTCCGCACACACTCAAAAAACCGTTTTTTACGAGCCACCTATTTTTCTTTCGAGCCGCATATTTATTTTTGAGCCGCCTATGCTCTGTCAGCTTCAGGCATGGCACGGCCAAATTTTCAAGAATCGGTGGGACGTTCCAAGGCGAGGCCACGAGTAGAGGTAGCTGGGATCGAGACAAGCCGCCTGCGACAAGCCACTCCCCCCCCCGTGCAGTGTGTTCTGAATGGTGCGATTTCGCTGAAAGGATACTTCCAAACCCGGAGTTCGTAGAGTTTTGGTACAGAATCTGGATGTTCTGTTACGGGATTCGTTAGACTTGGTCTTAGTACGGAAGTTAATTATCTGAACTGTTTCTACATTTCCGTCCACATCTGTCACCCTTTAGAACGCGCGATCGACGTTTGGAAAGTATAGAAGTTGTAGCTGTCCATCTCGGTGAGCCTCTCACTTCTCAGCAGCCAGCACCACCCCCTCTCCCAGCTCTCCTATCATTTGGCCATGTGCCATGCCAGTACCGATTTGCGCCTACGTGCATAGTTCGTCGTCCTCAAGCACTCGAGCACGAGAACCGCCGCAGAAAGACGATGAAGCGAGACTGATACCACTCACTTTGGACGGAACTGTCAGGATTGTTGGGTCGAAAAGTTCATACTCAAACGGTCTCTATATTTAAGTCCAAATATGTAGCAGGTCCACCCCGTAGCCCGTATAGCACGCGACATCGAATCATCAATCGCTTGCAAAATATCTGCACAATATACAAGGTTTCTGCGTCTGATGACGCAACGCTTAGTGAAAGCGATTATTCTTCAATTGGTGTGCCGATGACCGATAAACAAAAACATTCATTGGATTTGTGGGCCAATGATCGGTATGGTATCTATATACGTGCATATACCATAGTATTATACTTGTCAATGCTCTTTTCCCTTTTTCCTTGTCGTAGTTAGTTTCGTTACTGCGGTACCATTAATCGAAGAACATTTTATATTGAATAAAAAACCAACACTGCCCTCTTTCTTGTTGGTTCCCAACACTTTTTTTTAGATACCTCCCCCTCCGGCCCCTGGCTGGACACACACATGTAATATCCACAACCTGTCTGCAACCTCGCCATCACCTACTTACATATTATAGTAGGGATCTCTAAAAGGCAGGTAGGTGCATAACCGGTATGAAATGTTATTTTTGACAAATAGAAAAAGAAAAACGACAGGGAAGGGTAACATAAAATACTGGTGTTGTACCCCAGCTTCGTTTCGTCGGCCTCTTCTCCGCCCTTTCCGGCCCCCCACGTTAAATAAAAAAATATCTTAGGGAACCGTTCGCGCAGCAACCCGCGAACAGTCTATCGTAAGATAGGTCGTGAGAGAAGAGAACGGCCTGTCCATCGTGGGCATCCCCTGTACCGTCTAAGGTTTGCCCTTGACATGTTGTTCGATGCAGTATGCTGCCATATGTTGAGGATAATCTCTGTATGATAGATGGATCTAAAAGCAGTGGCCTGTGTAGCCATCATCTACGATGCTACAGTGCGTGTTATTGGTGCGATCGAAAAACAAAAAGCCCGACAAGCAAACAACACTTTATGTGAACGGTATATTTTACTTCATCATCTCATTTTCGCACGGAAGTAGAGGTATACTACGACAGGAAGGGCGCTATTCGGCCTCGAATCCATTCAAACGGATGGGGCTCTTCAACTGAGGAACTGCCGAATATCGTTGAAATGCCCCTTTGTTTTTGTAGTGCCGTTTGATAACTGGTATATACCTAGGCCGTGGGGTTGCTCATCGGGCTACACTTCCAGTGTTCTCCAAGTCACTTTTCGGTTGAGGCATAAAGCTCCTCCGCAGTAGCAAGTGTAGGTCTTCATAAACGATACGTGCACCTCCACAGTAGTAGTAGCACGCGTCAGTGGTAAGCTACGGGGTAGCCAGAAAAGTGCAGGGTGGCGGTTCTGGGTTGATATATATGAGTGACCCATGCATGGGTCGCCCATGGGTCACCCACGGGTCGCTCACGGGTTTGGAGGAGTGGCCCATGGGTTTCCCGCTCCTTCGAATAACACGCGGGCTTGTACTGATTGTACATGGGTGGCCCATGGTCTCGCATGAGTGATCCGTGGGCTTCTACGGCTCGTACATGGGGTACCCATGGGGTTGTCATGAGTCGCAAATAGGTTGGAGCGCTGTCCCATGAATCGCCAATGGGTTTCCCACGTATACATAGTGCTGGTCGATGAGTTGCCTATAACCACATGGTGCATCTCATCGATGACCACGGCAGTCCATGGTAAATCCCGGTACAACCCACGGACATTGGCCATGGAACGTGTCATGGCACGTGTCAGGGCATCATCCATGGTTTACCACATATGCCATGGAGCGACCCACGGGGTACCAGCCATAGATCGTGCGATGGGGTAGCCCATTGACAAACCCATGATCCCGTCCGCGGTGAACCACGCGTTACCCCACGGGGCACGCCATGGAACAAACAGTTAGGGTTAGGATTAGGGGTGGGGTTAGGATTTAGAGTTGATTCCCGTGCTGCACAATGGTTAGCCATGGATGGCCAACCTTGGACGGGGATATGACGCGTGGCATGCCTATTATCCGCGAGTTGTACCATGGTTAGCCATGGATAGCATGATTATTAACAGTGGATGGTGTCGTGGCACGTCTCACGGCACCTTACTACCTTGGTGGTATGCGCAGGTTGTGCCATGGTTGTCTTTATAAGGTGATATGGTTAACCATGTTAAGGTACCATGGAGAATATCATGGCAGATTGCTATTTCAACCGAATTCATGTGTGCCATAGAACCAAGTCGCACCATGGACGAGTCAACGGGGCGCCCCATGGCCTCCCATCGTATACGCCATGGCAAACATGCATGCCATGGTTTATTTACACCATTGACTATGCTACGGGGTGCCCTCGATTTTCCTGGGGAGCACCATGGGGCACCATGGCAACCCAAGGGGCATACCATGGCACGTGCCAAGGAGGGGCTGTCCAACAATCTTCGAGCACCCTGCCAGTCAAATAAACCAATATCAGGTTCGAGCATGCATCTCTGGTTGGTTCGCATGTGCAACGGTCGACACGTCGGATGGATCACCGATCCCCACTTACTTGATGATCTGGATACTGTAGGGAATATCTGTATGGTCTATCTCAGGTTGCCGGTTGGGAGCCGCATGATCTGCATGATCTAGTACTGTTTCCTGGGTTTGGTGTGCACTCGGTACATACAGATCCTGCACATTTTTTTATAACGGCCGATACAAGATCTACGGTTCTGCTGTAGATGATCTAGATTGTGAACTGTCCGAGGTGTGCCACGGTCGGAAAAATAAACCAATCATCTTCAACATTCGGCGTCACTTAAGCCTATCGAATATTATCGCTCACAACAAAAGCAGTTACGCATTGTCTAGAGCGTATCTATCCACATCATCAGCAGCAACACCAGCACCAGCAGCACCACCAGCACCACCAGCACCACCAGCACCACCAGCACCAGCACCAGCACCAGCACCAACAGCACCTATCTGTGTGTTCCAGACGAATACCACACCGACTTCACCACGCCAAGCGACCACCGCCGTTCCCCGACTAACCACCGCGCAGTTTTCACTCGGCATCGACAGGCTGCACACCGGCTACCTCAACAAGACCAACTCTGCACAGCACGCCATCCAGCTGGACAGCGCAAATCCTGCTTGAGACTGTCCCTTGCTTATCACCGAGCCAACTCCTTCGAGAGAGCGACTACACGTCGTACGGCCGGGCGTTGTTTCGGGTACGGTGAAAACTACATTATGGAATCTGCCTCATGTCTTCTTACGGGAAAACAGACTGCATATATTCAGCGATAATAGTTCAGATGATACGGAGAATAACCCGTAACTATGGCGGCCGTGCGTATCTGATGGTAACACACAGCCGTTTTTATTTGTGTCCCCCTATTCCCCGTAAAACAACACCTGCAAATATCAGTGGAAACCCGTACAAGAAAGATCCAAACCCCGGTGGTGGTTTTAATTATTCTCCTACGGGGATGGTAGGAGTTCGTCCCTGGTACAACTTTATTACCGTACTGTAGCCACTTGTACGTCGCTACAAAGGCTAAAATAGCCCGTAACTTGTTTTTCTCGGGAATCTGCCGTATCTACAGTAGACTATCCCTTTGAATAATCATCGTGTCAGAGTCTATAAATGTAGTCAGGTGGCGTGAGGCTGTGCGTTATGAATACAGGGGCCTCAATCTCGTATTTCTGCAAATCTTCCTTGTTCTACAGTACCTCCAAACACCAACGTTTTGTTATGGCTTGATTTACGTGCATGTACACATGTCAGCAGTATCGCACAGATCGGTTTAACAATTTTGCACCATCTGTACCATTTTCAGCGGGGCTGATCTCCTGGAGGGTCTCAATTATCTGTACATGTTGCCACGTAACTGATCAGTAGGACACTTTATGCATGATATATGCAACGTCCCAACCCACTGATCTGTACGAGTGCGCTAGTCTACCCTGGTTCCCCGTAATAGGGTATTTTTCTAATATTATTTACAGTGAGTATGTGAGTATTAACGAGCGCTGCCTGTTTTTCCGTCGAGTTAAACGGTCGGAAACATCTCGGTAAAATAAAACCAATCACGTATGATGCGGCGAGACTATGGCCTATCATCTTATCGACAGCATCAACAACAACAGCAGTTGTGCATTTATTTTGCATGTTCACACGCACCACGTGCATACCACGTAGAGCTTTAGCCAGCACCACCACCACCACCACCACCATCACCACCACCACCACTAGCAACAGTCGACTACAGCATCCACCCCATCTCTCAAATCGACCACCTCGCTGCGATCCACCACCACGCCGTCTTCCCTCCGCACCTACAGTCAACACGCCAGCCCTGCACACAGGTACAACAGCCTCGACGTGCCCAACTCCGCAAAGGACATCACCCAGCTCCACCAAGCGGAAACTGCCTGCCTGCCTGCAGCTGTCCACTGCTGTATACTCACCGAGCCGACCTCATCCGAGAGAGCCAGTACACTCGTACGACGGGGCGCATTTCAGGTATGATGCCCCTCGTGGGGTCTTTCGCGTTCGTGCGTGCTCTCAGACTGACTACATCATCGTGGTATTTCAGTGGTAGCGGCACAGAGTGCGGCCGTACGCTATGACCAAACAGGCCTTTATCGTGTATTTTCCCTAGATCTGCCATTTTCTAGGTTGTGCCAGGTTGCATTATATGAATGCGTAAACCGGCAATTGTTCGGGGCTACTTTGACTGACAATTATATTTTCAAGTCGAGTTCCTTTAACACTGTAGTAGAGTCATCCCACGGTAGAGGTTCAGCAATAAGTTCCTGGGCTCCTGACATTAGGAGCTCAATATCTCACCCGAAACATTACCTCCAAGATTTTTGTTCTCGCAACCCGATCAACATTTTTATGAGCTAGTCCTAAAACACGTACACTCGCAAAATGATCATACCAACTGGTAGTTCTTCACTTCAGGAGCTCAACCGGCCAGGAACCTTTTACCCCAAAAAGTGCAACCCCTACCGTGGGATGACTCTCGGGTCAAGACGTCTAAACAATTTCGCGGGTCGGGTTGGGTGCCCGACCCGACCCGTGAGGTTTGACCCGACCCGTGAACAGCCCTGAAAATTACCGCCTTACTTTGCTTTTACCGTCTACTTTACCGCCTAAAAATATAATACCATCAGCCACCGAAACATTACCGCATGTTTTCTTGATACCGTTTACCGCCAAAATAATTACGTTCATCTTTTTTTTTTCCATTTACCATTTAAAAAATACCGTCATATGGTATTCCCTTACCGTTAGTTTCCATATTTAAAACCGTTACCGAGGAGTATCCTGATGAAAACACTCCGACCTAGGCGAGGAAGGACTGCCACGAAAGGAGACCTCATTCCCGGGCTGTACGTCGGGGTTGAATAAATGGGGTTATGTGGGAAAAGCGTTGTTCCATTGGTATGGTTTGTACAAACCGGTACTACTTGTGTATATATTATAAAAAATTATAAAAACACTCCAGCTGTGAGATCAAGGATTTCGTCGAAACCCACTTCGCAAGCTGTGTGCGGTACATCGATCGCGCGTTTTACGGGGGGGGGTGTATATGTCCTCATGAAGGTATAGGTCAACGACTTCTAACCCGTTTATGAGGGGGGCAAAATCTGACGACTGTAGAACATAACATTTTGTTTTGTATAGAGAGTCGTAATATTGTTCAGGGGGAAGGGTGTTAGAAACAGTTATAGAACAGGTGATCCCCATAATTAATTGTTATCTTTCGAGCCTCCATGCAGTAACTCCTATTGATTCGTTTACGATCTTGACCCCACCCCCTCCCCTTCCCCGCCGTCCCCATCATAAACCAAATTTCGGGCAGTAGTGGCTCCTATACATTCGTGCGATCTAGAAAACCTGCTCATTTCTAATTTCCCCCCGTCCCCAGTACAAACCCCCGTGCCCCCGTCCCTTCCCCCTCCTCTCACCTGTACCATAACTATATACCAGGTACGACATTCTCCGACTGTCGGGGCTCCTCAACCGAATAACAATGCCTGGTATCGTCGGAATGTAATTTATGGTTTACATTAGTGTTGGTATTCGCTATTCATCGGGTTGCAATTCCATTATTTCTCGTAGTCAGTGTTCGCATGACATAGAGCGCACCTCAAATCGGAAGCCTCCAACAATATTAGTGATACCAATGGCGTAGCACACGCGTACGTCAGGCGTATAGTTCAGACCAGCTATGCGGGTTTCGGTGTCGTTGTGTCGAACATAGTTTACGGAGTAACTACCGCACTATTTTAACCGAACGCACCTTCGATAACAACCAAGTTTGTTTCAACCGGAAGTTCGCACCTGCTGCCGCGTTTGTGACTGGCCAAACCATTGGTTTGAGCTAGAGTTATATTTATTTAAGGCTGAGGCTACCCTGCACCTACCTCCAGTGCTGCTGAGTTGACCTAGACAGAAGGTTCTATGCTGAGGCCCTCACCACGCACACCCCCGCAATATGGGTATTATTGCACGTCTAACTGCAACGCCACTGTTTCTGGGCCACCTGCGAAGAGCACCAGCCTCACACCCTCTTTTCAATGTTCCCCTTTTCCATGGTTACTCGTAGGACCTGTTTCGCGATGATGACTCCGGCGCATATGTCTTACTAGCGCCAATTGCTTGGACGGCCTTACCGTTGGACATGAGCTTGGACACGTAAGAATGTCCCCTTGAAGCACCGTTGTAACGACGGACGGCATGGTCTAAATATCGGGTGGAATATGAAGAGTGTTTTGACTCAGAGGATCCGCAGCACTTAGCATTGCCGGTACCAACACCCGCGTGGAGATTTGTCCACGAGTGAAATGTGTTCGAGCTCTCTACTTATTTTTCGGTTCGAGCTTTCTGCCTTGTCTCGTGCCGCATTCCTCGCAGAACATGGGCTGCGACCTTGACAGGGATACCTTAAACGATGGGAATGAAGTTCACCCCTATGCCTATGGATTGCGGTACTGCACTGGAACTGACCCGTAAGTTATCATATCAGGGGTGCTACGTTTGTGGGCAGACTTGGATCATCTGTACTACTGCTGCTGTGCTGTGCTCCTGAATATCTGAAATCGCATTAGAATCTAAGTCAGCTCATTCCAAAGAGCCGTTGTATCAGGGTTCGAAACGGACCTCGACGTGTATATGATGACTTACCTTAGTATTTCAATACCAATTAAGGCAATAGTTGTTCCACTAACCCATGGCCCCGTACGAAAAACGAGAGGCGCGGTGACCACACCAAATAGCACAACCGTTGTTGAAAAACGACCGCCTATTACGGGGGTATATAGTAAGTAGGACCAAATATTGTGAGTAAGAATATGTAAATATAGAGGTTTTTGTATGTACCGTAGGTCCTATTTACTACAGTCCCCCGTAATAGGGGTACGCCGACACAACATCGTGATTCCTTCCCATGTTTTATTGTGTCGGCGACACACTTACTGGTTTCAAATACCATTGTGTCGTTTATGTTTTGGCGTTCCCAGTTACCTCACCATCATGTCCTACGAAGACAACTGCAACGGAGGGTTCATAAACTATTACTCCAACCCAGACTTAGGGTACTTGGACAAGCCAACTGGCACAGAGACAGAGAACTGCGCAAGGAGGATCAAAGAGACTATGGTGAGACCTAAACATAAGCATCCCTGCTGCAGAATCAACTTAAGCGTGTATCCCAGCTGAACCGAAGTGGCATTCATCCCACAGTAGGGGTGCAGCAATAATATCTTGAGCTCCTGACATCGAGAGCTCAATATCTCACCCGAAGCATGACATCCAAGATTTTCGTTCGCGCAACCTGATCAACATTTCTATACGCTACTCTTTAAACAAATGCACTCGTAAAATGATCAAACCAACCGGTATTTCCTAACTTCAGGAGCTCAACCGGTCAGGAACGTTTGACCTTAAAGAGTGCAACCTCTACCGTGGGATGACTCGTTGGTGCCTACCATAGACATCTCGGCGGCGTATGGCATGCTGTCTTCCCCTAGTATTAATAGTACGGTATGGTGTACTCTACGGCTTAATTCAGGATGCCAACGCACAAGGCCGTTAATTGGACCATCACCGGTGGTGAATCCATCCTGCACGTTCTATGGCGGCGTGATCTCGTTAAAACTCACACTTGGTCTTGCACTCGCAGGACACGGTTGCAGACTACAGGGAGACCGGTGGCGATGGGTGTATTTCTACCGGTGACCCGTGCACCACCACTTCCGACTCCTGTGACAGTACGTGCTCCGAGGCTGTTTGCGGTGAGATCATGATCTTGCTTCGTGCTACACATTTGTCAATTCCGATGGCGGGTAGACGGCAGGCCCTATCCTTGTACCTGGCGGAAGTCTGTTTTTTATATACAGTATCGGACGCGCAAAAGCACGTGCACAGGCGGGCGAGATAAAGGGTACGAACACGTCACACAAAATCGCAGCGAAATACGAGGGGGACAAGTATTGAATTTTCATATGACATACAGCGGGTGACATAAATATTTGTTGCTTCTCCTAACCACATCATCACAACGTTTTTACTTGTTGAAGACCCCAAAACGTAGTGGTGGCATGATTTGACACTGTACTGAGTATGGCGCAGAAACCGTGTTGCGCATGGCAACGCAGGAGCAACATCCTGTGAGAACAGACTTGAAACATCCCGGCCTTGCGTTGGACGTTACAACCGGATGGTCGCGACGAGAGAAGAAGTATAACTTGTGGTTAGGGTATTTTCTGAATGACGGGGCTCCTTCTAAACTCGTCGGAGTGTCTTTCTTTTGCATTATGAATGGGTTGCAGCTTATCGGGTTGCACTTTCAGTGTACTCAAAAATCATTTTTGGGGTTAGGACTAGAGCTCCCCACGTGAAAAGCTTTAGAAGCACAATAGTGATACTACACCTTTATCGTAGCATGTGCCCCCGATCAAGCGCTATTGATGTTGAGCTATTTGTTTAATCCATAATGCGACGGCTGACGAACATGTCGCCAACGCTTCTGCACACGTTTCAAGAGGGTGATTATAAGCGGGATCGCTTGTGATTCATGGATAGACCTTTGGCGCATGCACCCATAGTTTCGACATTTCTGACACGCCGCATTCTTCTTGGACCTCCATAGTCAACGCAGGTGTGCGGTGAAGCGGTAATAGATACTGTGCTATGGCGATCTGGTATATATTTTGTATCGCGAAGGAAACATTGTATGGGTGACCTGTCCTCGGCTCCTGGCTCCACCGACTACCTCGCCTGCCAAGGCCGGTCTGAGACAGAATGCTCCAACTTATCCATGTCAGGCGCCCATGTTACTCGGGGGATGGCTCGTGTACGCAAAGTACTTCTGGAGCCTTGATGGTAAAAATAAAGCTCGTACATGTGGGTGCAGACCATTATATCTGTCCGCAGTCGGCGAATCGAGGACGCAACGCCGAGAGTGCAAACCGCGTTGTAATATTAACTGAACAACGGTAACAAATAATGTTTTGACCATGCTAAAAGGCTTCTTACGCCTGGGATTGCTAGGTGCAGTGTTGTACTGTATTGGACTTGACGAGCAGCTGGACAGCAGTTTAAGGACATGGGGATAAAACAGGTGCCGCGAAAACGGTAAGTTGTTTGGCCGGCAAGATCCGGTAGTGGGGTGGTAACAGTAAGAACGACGCAAACGGTGTACTGGCGTAATCCTCGCCTAGGACTGGTGAGGCATGACGTCTATAACAGGATGAATTAAAAACTTCTGCTTGCGGGGGAGAAACAGAAGCAATCGAGGGAAGCGCAAAATGCTTATACGAGGCCCGTAAGCGTTGCTTACGCTTGTTAGATTGCTTGTCGATAGGTCTCGTTTTGCTTTTGTTGATTTAATAACAACTCTTCGGGCCATGGCGAGGGCTGGAGATTGAAAACAACGTGCACCAGTACATATCAGCAGCTTGAACACATGTTGTAGCTTCTGGAACAGAAACTATCTTGTAGGTGCGTGCTGCAGAACGACGGCGTATATAGGTGTAATGTGGTTACTTGGTCGGGTGTTCTGGTCGGGTATCGATCGAATCGAGTGGCGTCCGAGACGTGAATGGAAGGCGAACATGGGTTGCTGAAATGTACCTGCAGCAGTGTGCTGGTAGCTATCTGTGTATCAACACTCGTACCCTGACCCTAACAATTACTACATGATGAAGTTGCCAGGATCCTAATCGGTACACTTGAGGTATATTTTCGCGTGAAGCTCCCCATAAGTAGAGACGCTTTACTTGTGTGCATTGCATAAATTACATTTCATTCGTACTAGAAACTTAGCCACTATCTGTTGCTGAGTAGTGGCGTTCGGGGTGGTGGGCACTCCATAGTAGTTACTACGTAGCATAAAACTTGCACTCTTTGTCGCTGAATAGCAGCATTTGGGCTAGTTTCACGCGGCAGCAGCAGCCAAACAGCGTTGGTTTACCACGTACCAGGTACCTGGTATGCTCGTAGAATCTTGAACATTGGTAATATGCTACCCTCCCCCTGTATGATGTATGGGAGATATCCGCCGGTGGTTCATTGTTGAATAATTCGGTTTTTTTAAACAATAAACACACGATCATGTTTGGTTTGTGGGTGGGAACGCGTCGCATGCAGCACGACAAGACAAGACAGTACTGCTTGGATGCCGTTATGAACATTATAATTTGACTAATCGAGTAGACTACTTATTTAAGTCGATTCCGAGGGTGAGGTGTCATACCCCGTTTTATCTGGCAGATCACGGATGTTGACGGTAGCCGAAGACCTGGGTATCGAGTTGCTGAAAAGCGGCATTTGGGGTTAGTTTCAAATGGTGAAAACAGCCAAACAGCGCAGGTTTACCACGTAGCTGGTATGCTCGTAGAATCTTGAACTTTGTTGATATGCTACCTTTCATCTTATATTATGTATATGATATATCGGCCGGTGATTCATTGTTGAGTAGTTGGGCTTCCCTAAACACTAAAACCAAAATCATGTTTGTTTTGTGTGCGGGACCGCGTAGCATGCAGCACGAAACGACAAGACGATACTGCTTGGATGCCGTGATGAACGTTCTAAATTGACTAATCGAGTTCAAACTTTTTTCAGTCGATTCCGAGGGTGGGGTGTCAGACCCCATTGTATCTTGCAGAGCACGGATATTGATGGTACCCGAAGATCTGATAAGGCAAGGCGGCATCAAACAAGAGGCCGGAACGCCTAGTCACTGCCACTTGTTTCCCTCCGATGGAGTGTTGACACAGACCCGACAAGCCGTGTTGTACTCTCTTATATACAGGATCATGCAGCTCGTTGTCAAAACTCTGATAAGGTCAGTAGCAGGCACGGGCAGAAGTGGTGTACAAGTACTGCATGCAGTAGATATAGCAGTGGACGATGCTGACGGGTCTGCTCATGCACTGGGTGTAGTTATTGAGCTGGAGTGCAACCCGCACCCTGTCCATTACAAAACGTGCGATCACCAAATGGCAGAGGTTTATAAGGCCATGTTCGGACACGGGTCCAACGCGACGGTTGAAACGGCCGTGTGCCTAGGATGACGGACGACGGTACCAAAGGAGGGTAGGACGGACCACCAACCACTGGCTGTGTGTGCCTACTGGTACCATATTGATATTTCGTTTAACATGAGGAATCGGCAGACTGCGAGAAGGCGCATCATAGTGGACACAGCCAAGTTCAGCTGTCGATTCGAACACAGCGGTACTCCATGTAGATATTAAAACTGCAACCACACCTTCGGTGCCGACTATGTTGATATATCCGACAATAGGATGAAGGAAGTAATAGATCACCGTCCACCACACGTGGCTGGACACAACTCCTCTGATATGACTGCATGCAACCACCTCGTTAACGCGAAGGGTAACGACGTTGGGTGGGACTTCGACGCTGTGTTCATGGGTATATCCGAACACAGGGAGTACGCGATGAAATGAGATGTGCGGGGATATTCACCGGAGTGAACGACAACCGATCGGATGGTCTGACACAGAGCCGCCGTGCACGATCAATTCGAGCATGCCAATCGCGGAATCTGGCCGGGGAAGGGGGTTTGATCCAGCACACGGGTTTGAGCTTCGCAGTCTACATGTTCACCAAGTAGTTCCTCGACCTTCTTCTATACCACACACCATATAGCACTGTATCACGGCCGTTGCTCTATGTGACAAGAAGAGCATTGGGGGCAACATCTATGAGGTGTGTGTGCAGAGTGGCAGTTCCTGCCGAGATGTTGTTCTGTGTATTACAAGGATCGCCTACCATGTCGGGATACTGCACGACGCGAGCATGTGTGAGGAGTGTACCACACCAATAAATGCACCACAGGGGGGATCTGTGACATGCACTCGACGTTGAGCGTTTTCGGCCGTGGTGGAGCTCGACAATCAATCGATGTACCCCAGTGTCACATCGTGTACGTGGGATGTATCCCGAGTTTTCGACTGGGTTTGATGACAACCGGCCGAACCGGGTTGTTCTACCACCATACCGTACATCCTCGTCGGTTGTCCCTCGATGCTAGAAGGTTACTTTCTCCTCAACTAAATATACGTCTCGAAAGTGACCCCCATTGTCGGTTGTGCGCTTTTGGGCCGGCAACGGGTGTCTTAATCCAGGCGACGAGGGAATACTCCTACCCAAGCATAGGCCAACGTCCCCCACCGCCCATTTCGGTACCAAGCCTGATGGAAACTCTTTGCCTCCTCTTGCGCTACGACCTCGCGCGAAGCTATGTCCCACTACTACTGGGTCCGTATATGATGTCAGGGTTCGGACGACAACACCTACTTCAATCTCGGCACGCCTCTGCTCTTTTCTATGCTCAAACGTTTTTACTGTTGTGTTGGTATGAAGATCCACGCGCGCTGGTGGCTTTGACCGGTACGTCTTTATCGTCCGCGGGCGCGGTAAAGCCGCCGACGACAATACCCTCAAAAGGTTCGTAGTGAGAGGGCCCCACGTGGTTGGCGCGCTCCTCCGTCTTCAATCCTTACTACCATGACACCGTCCCGGATTAGAACACACTCAATCGCCGACGGGCCTCTCTGGTACGGCGTGGGGTGTCTTTTAAACGATTAATATGGAGGGTCATTGGATCTAAAGGTGTAAGTCGTTTATTGTGGGCAAGTGGGCATCATTTAGTCTGTCGGTTGAAGAAAATACTGTTTCTAAACATTTTGTAATTACGCCTGCGCGGGTTGATCACTTTCGACCCGACCAGTTCAACGATCGAGGCGTGCTTCCCGTGCTATTAACCAACATTCATGGCACGCCACTCAACAAGTTGTTCGATGCCTGACCACTCTCTATGTGCTTCTATTCCTACTGGATGAAATACCACAATAACCCCGCGCAACGCAGGGCCGTGTCCCCGTCGGAGGAGTTCAAACACGCACAAAAGTCCTTCACGTACTGTGTTCAGCGTCACCGGCTCTATTCTTTCGCTTCGGACCGGCAGTTGGCTAGCTGGAGTCAGGACGTCATCGATAGCCACCGTATCCCCTTTCGGGCGTTTGGTATCACCACGTCTTTCCGAACACCAGATGAGCTGACCATTGACCAGCTGGACGCAGCATTGGTAGCAATAGGCGGGGATTGTGGACAGACCTGACGTTTAGCGCATGTCCTAATACGGGGTGACCATGACAGGCTTAAGCCCGTACATGCACGACCTACGCAGGAGTTACAGGCCGTCTTCCGCATTAACGATTCGAAGCGCCCTTCTTCTACCTCTAGGGCCCCGTGAATCGGAAAATAGAACTAGTTTCATCTCGTGCCTTGGGATATGGTCAGGTTGGCCTGTCGACGACTTCCCGCTATTGACCAGCCTTACTTAATCATCTCCAAGTGCGTCACCCGGATTGAGGTTTGGGCGAGGTTGCTCGTTGGTGGCTTTTGGATGGCATGCGTGTGTGTTTTGTCCCATTTGATCTGGGCGCCAGAAGGTTTGACGCACCAGCCGGGGTCAAACAGGTGGAAGGTAAACACAGAAGATTTATCTCCACCTTTCCACCTGCGGTGCTTGCCTTAATTTATATCGCGAGAGGGGTCCAGCCGTTCCTTTCCCTCGTCAACATCTTAAGTCGAATTTTGTTTACTCACGATTAAAGTATCGCTTTCCACGCGAATTGCGAATGTTTCACTCCAGAGAGATTCGAACCTGCAACATAGCCGTCACAAGGTTCACGGGGTTACCAACTGAGCCACTGGGGACGCCATCCTCGATTTAAAGTCGAATAAGTTCCGGCACGACGACCAGAGCAGAGGCATCATCCATGCAACACGTTCGCTTGTTTTGCGTTGTTCCCTCTGTCGTCCGTTTCACAAGCTCGACCACAATCTTAGATGGCCCTCATTCGTGGGCATTGCTTGTCGCGGGTTCACTGAAGCAGGCGCCTCCCGTCGTCCTCAGTATGATATCCATCTCGATCTCGAGGGAAGAAGCCAATGCACCGTTTTACGATCCACGTTCTGCTCTCCCGCTGCCTCTTGACGCGGCACTTTGGCGTGCAGTAGGACTTCTGTAAATGAGCTGAGTTGTGCCACGGTAGGGGTGCAGCAGCCGTTTCTGAGTTCCTAACATGAGGAGCTCCACATGTCACTCGGAACATGACTTAAGAGACATTAGCTCCTTCGCATAACCCGACCGACATTTATATGCTCTAGTCTTCAACATTATATATTGGTAAAATTGTAATACCAACCGGTAGTTCCTCACTTGAGGAACTCAACCGGTCAGAAATGTGTGGCCCAAACCGTGCAACCCCTACAGTGGGATGACTCCGCTATGAGCCTGGAATTCAACCTGGCTAGGCTGGTCCGAAGGGTCGAGGACATAGAGGGGTCCCCCTTCCACAGGTGGCAACTGCCCTGGACCTCCGGTCATGATGATAGCCAGCCCTCCGAACAGCTTGGACGTTGTTTCGAGCCTTGTCGAATCCAGCGACCCACCCAAGCCACCCGTGCACTTGACTCACCATGGAGAGCTCGTATATTGTTTTGTACGTCATAGTTCCTCCCAGCCGTGCCTGTAGTTGTTTTAGACCGTCTCGCTACGGAGTTTTCCCGCCACTCATTGAGAGGAGAGGACAGCAGCGCAGAGTGCTCTCGCCAGTCAAGAACGCCGTCCATTCAGTGCGTGTAGCCCGCCAAATGTGGCCGTCAAGTAGGTTGTAGGAAGAACACACCAGGTACAATCTTCTGTGCCTGTGATGACCAATACCAACTTAGCGAGAGCGCTACTTTCGTAGACATAATAGGGGTGGTGCTTGAACGTGTCCATTGTTTGGCGCTGCCATTAATTGAGCTGGGCAGGCAACACCAAAGGGATACCTCTACTTTGTGGCGCCTTACCCGCCGCAAATCGTCTTTGGGTATCGATGAAAGTGACAGTCTACGTGAAGAACTAAGGTTCCTCCGCCATCCGTGAAAATCATCAGTCGTGCTCGGTGTTCCGCGTACTGCCGGTGCCGGAATCCTTGGCAAAGGGGAGCGCATTTCCTTCCATGCCAGTAGCGCCAATCCCCTACCAAGGGTTGCTACGGGACAGGGCATTGTCGCCATCGTCATTCTGTTGCAAGAATCTGATTTCTGAGAGGCGCGCTGAAACTCTGTCTTCAAACCTGTCCCCCCCAGGGACCACGCCGCTCTCGTTCTCTTTCTGTAGGAAATGGTCCCGAACTGCGGCTGCGCAGCGGTTGTTTTCAGGTAAGCGATCAACACAATCTGCTGCTGGGTCAAGGTGCACCCCGCCTTCTTATTTCAACGCATCGGCGATATTTCCCGTGTAGCGCCGGTGCGCCGTGAAGTTGCCGCGGCAGTGGTCCCCACATCGGGGTCCACCACGAAATCTCGCAATTGCCGGTAGATTGAGGACGACTACGTTTTCACTATGTTGGGACGTTTCTTTAGTTCACTATCACTGCTGACGTAGTACTGCTGACAACATTGAAATGCGCTGCGCCCGAAATTGTCGGGGAAAGTTTACCCCACCCCCCTTCGGGTAGCGCATCTACCCAGGAAGCGCTCATCGCTGCAAGCTTTTCTGTACTCGGCGCGGAGGTTTCACGGCGACGTTGAGCGCTACGAAGTTTGAAGCGAGGGTTCCCCTCAGGAGTGTTCAGCAAGGTGATAGGACGTGGAGGTCGCGTGCGCCGAAGGACCTCAGAGTTACACTCCTTAGTTTGGAAGCGGGTTGGTCGATGCCTTCGTCAGCGTCTTCTATGCCGCCCATGAAAACGTCAAGCAATCGAGGCGTCCGATCCTCATCTTTCCCGATGTACTTCACCGTGTATAGCAAGGCCTGACCGCATTCGACTATGGTTTGAAAGTTGATAATTGACCGACCGTAAAGGAACTCGACGCAGCAGTGGCTGCTGACGTTGCCATCACATCACTTGGTGATTACTTTCGCCCTGACCTTACCGCAGCTGAGCTCCTAGAACCAGAAGTGGATAGACTCACACTTATCAACCGGAAGCTCCTCAAGCGACGCTTGAAAATGGCAGGAACCCCCCCCCCCATAGTATCCCAATTGCTGTCTCTGGAAGTGGCTACACCAGACAATGAATAAATTTACTTGGAATTGTCATCCATATGCAAGACAATACGCACAAGATGCGGAAGTCCGCCTTACGATGGGTTCGTAGTGTAATGCAGCTCACCCCTCATGCGACTCGCCGAACACCTCACGGCGCTTCGCGCTTGGTGCACGCGATGTCTGCCTGGTCGGTGAAAACCCGACGTGGTCCGTCCCGGGATTGTAGGAATGCGAGGGTGTATATGGTCTTACGACTGCGGTTATGCAAGAAATGAGTACATCCCCCCCAGTCAGGTTGAGAGAAAAGGAATGCAAACGTGTTTGGTCCGCCCAGTTGACTACAACAAAATGCTGAAACCGCCATTTTGGTTGGGAGATCCGGACCTGCCAAAAAAAGCAAGATGCATACAAACAGTCGGATGGAATAGAACGTAGGCGTACAGAAGTTCCCTTGTGGCAATGAAGACGAGAGTAGAACTCTCACAGTGGGAGAGTGTTAACTGTGCAAGGAGAAACGGGATGTCTTAGACGAGGGGATGAGCAGACGAGTACAGGGTAGCATGGAAACGTGAGGTACACTGGATAGCAGCGACAAAACGATCGCCATGCTACCACATCGATGGTGTACATGAAGGGCCAAATCAAGAATGTAATGTAAAGAAGAACCGTAACGAGCGCCCAAATGTTGGAGGTGTCTCTATTAGGAGTAGGCATGGTGCCTCGTTCAGAAAGGGGTGCGTAGACAACGGTCATACGACCAAGCCAAGCAACCAGTGGGTGCGCCCTACGCCGCCTCCGTCCCCCGTCGCAACGTTGACCTGCAGCACACCTGGGGCCTGCACTTGTGGTAGCTCACGCGGTTGATCATTGCATCCACGTCGGTAAGTAGCGCTACCGGATTGTCGACCAGTCCACGCTAGAAAAGGTTTACAGAGATTGGACGCGGATCCGTAACAACGTCACCCTCACGTGCCGCTAGGCTTTGATTTATTATACCAGCATAAGGTTTGGCATCATTCGCTTTCTTTGACCTTTTTAGCAGAAATGCATAAATTGGCATAATATCGAGCATAAGCAGGGTGTTTTGAAGCATTATCACGAAAAAAGAGCATAATATGTGGCATAATATCGATTTGGGCATGGTTCAGCTCCCCACTTTTGGAAACGCCTCGCATCTTCAACTAAACCAAAATTTCATGGGCTTCAGAGCACAGAGGACAGGCAACAAACAACAGCGACAGCGACCGAGGTAAATGGCCCAATCCATCAGCAACGGCGTGTGCGTCTATGGCCCAAGAGACCTTGGATTAACTGCGGACCTACGCCGCTAATCGTCGTCTGCAGCAGCCAGCGTCGGTGGTCCCCAGGGATGAAAGCCCTTTAGAGTCTGGATTTTTCAAGGGTTAGGGTTATGGACTTTGTTCACGTGGGGCGGCGGAACCTTACCCTCGATGACCTGAACACCCTTCGAGTTTTCCCTTTCCTCGACGACCAGTCGAAACGTTACGACCTCCAACCCGAGCTTACACAGTACCAAGCAAAACTCCAGGGCGTTGCTATAGACACTACCACGCAGAGGCGTTCTGGGCAGACAACGAGACAGAACTGTCGCATTGGTTTGCCGTTTGGTAGTCTATCGCACTGATTCAGCTGTCGTCGGCTATGATCGAGCGCGCATTTCGGCAGTTGTGTGCTATCATCAGCGACAACCAGCACCTCGCAATAGGCGACACGACGGAGGCATCGTTGTAGCTGAGCTACAACTAACAGCAACCGTCCTGTTGACCCTAGGAGCAAGGGTGTAGCAGATCGGGAATGTGAAGGTTGGATCGGTGCGAAGCTCAGTCAGTAGCTACTTTAATGTTTGTTCATTCGCACAAAAGTTGCAAATACACTAAAAAGTGGGGAATATACATTATCTGTCTTTTTCATGGGTTGCCCTGGGATTTGCCATGGGCATCCATGAGGCGTCATGGTGTCGCCATGGGAACCCATGCGCGGTCGTGGGTTTCTATGACGACACCATGGCGTTACCATGGCAATTCCATGGCGTCGCCATGGCAATACCATGTGTGAACATGAGAGGCCATGGTCTGTCATGGTGTTTCCCGGGTTTTCATGTGTGTTCGTGGGGTCTCATGGGGGTTCATGGCGAGGTCACGGTTCCCATGACTGTTCATGAGGTGTCATGGGGTTGCCGTGGCAATGCCATACCGTCACATGGCGTCGTTTGCCATGGCATGCCATGGGTTGTCATGGTACGGCCATGCGTTGTCATGGCGCCGCGATGGGTAGTCTTGGCACCGCCATGGGTTGCCACGGCAACGGTGTGACAAACTACGGCATAGCCACTAGTGCCCA
>JBBMKB010149719.1:7936-18399 GCA_037833945.1 Alaria marginata
AATCATCCTACACTCAAGAAGACGAGAGCAGATACGATTACCGGTACGATTTCCGATGTATCGGAACTTCCGCTACGATAGGAGACTCTCGCCATAGCACTCACCGGCTCGTTCCGCTCCTGCCTCAATCTGCGGAGTGCCCAGCCCCGTCGACCACAAGGAAGGCGCATTTGGCAGCCACAGTGCGCTTCTTGGCCTCCTGCTGGTCGAGGTCATGCTGGCAGGCACCAGACACCAACAACAAACACAACGAGCAGAGACTCGACCGTTAATACAGAAACAAACAGCTTTGGGCATATTGGTCATGCTGGAAGACACCAGACACGAACAACCAAAACGAGTAGCATAAAATCGGCCGTTGTTACACACAAACTAGGTTTTGGACATGCGACCAACACCGTAGCTTGTTAAGCCAGGTCCCTTGCTGTGCATATAGTCTACAGTGGTTCTACATTGGTTCGGCCATACTTCGTCTTTTGCGCTAGCCGACAGAGCAAGCGGGGTTCGAACTACTGAATGAACAGCGCAACCAACGACTTCGGGCTTTGTAGGGCTATCATACTATTTAATTTCGGAGAAAACAACGCTGCGCGTCTAGAGTCTAGAGGTTTACACTCCACCGTTTCGTCGTCCATGGAAAACTGCCTATGATAAGGCATTCAGGCAGGAGTCCGAGGCAGGATGTGGGGGGCACCTAACATGGCATACATATACCCACTATTTCCTAATCCAACTCCATACACACTCGGCACGTTTGGTCGGCTTGGCGTGGATGTTGGCATTGATTTGCCCCGAAATGCGTCAGTACCACTGCGGCAGCGAGGCGCGCTCCTCGACAGCGCAGAGCGGTGTACATTTCGAGAGGCGCCCATAACCCCGTCATATGTACTCTACACCACAACTGCCGAAACCAAATACAACGCCGTTCCTACCACTGCAATCGTACATTACATGAATAGGCGTATACGTGGTACCCGCACCCAGCGCTTCTGTGGCGATCAAAAGTGGCCACCACCATCCGAAAATATGAGGTTACCATCAAACCGAGAACAAGACGCCTCAAACGCAGACAACGGGGCTTGGCAAGACAAAACATGTGAGATGCTGAAAGAGACGGCGTGACGAAAACAAACACATTGCACACGCTATAATACACTTCAGCACACATGAACACACGGAAAACAGGGTCTGACGGTTAAGGTTGGTCATGAATCCTCCGGCAACAACGAGGAAACCCAACCACGCGCCACGTCCAAGGCGGAAGACCGTTTTTGCGAACATGCGCGCGTAGATGCTTGACGAGTATACCACCCACAGCTACACTAATACCAGGTACTGACCACTCTGGACATAAATATAAAGACCGTTTGGGTATAACATACGGAAGGAAAACCGTTCTTATATTTCCGCCCAGAGCGGTACATCACCACTTAATACCAGATAGCACTTTGACATCACACCTATCACCGAAGTCTAGGAAGCTGGTGATGTTCTTCTCCTTGAAGCAAGAATGCCGCGCGTCCGTGTTGATGAGGTCGTACTGGCACTCGTACGGCCTCCACTTGTAACCCCCTTCCGCCAAATGCCGCTCGTCCTCTTCCAGGCGGGCTTGTTTATCGCCGGGCTTAAGCAAGCACTCCTCGGGCTGATCCAATCAAATTTGGGGTTTGTCGTTGTCAATACCGTTGTGTTTGGTGCTGCCTACATTGGTGGCATGGCTTCGAGTTATTGTTCCGGGCAACGATCAAATCGCCCTCGTGGACATGGTGGGGTAGAACAGATCCCGTGAAATGTATCCTCAATACGTACGTCACTCGTATAGCCATCTCAAGTACGCATGTAGGTCTACGTATGTAGAGTACCTGTGGAACAGAAAAAACTGCTGAAAGTATAATACCTAGGGTTGGCTTGACTGCCCTACTGACAGTGGCAGTCCTAACAACACCGTTGCAAATGGAACTAATTTCTCCGCTTTCGTCGAGCGGCGATTGCCTCGTGTTTGTTACTTCACCATACCATTGCGGTAGCTATGCCGCTATTCAATCCCATGAACTTCCAAGATACCTTCCGATTGTATTGCGATACACATCTAATCACTCCGCCGGTTCGATATCGTATGATACCAGGAAGTGTTGCCGACGTTATTCACGGCCAGACACGGGGGACCGAGAGCCGTGAGGGAATGCGCTATGCGAGCCCGTACTTTCGTCGAGGTGCGGACAACTTCTCCCTCTGCCCGTGCCGTTGCCACCGAATACCTGTGCCGAATAGCGGTATCGCAGACAGTACGGCACCATCGCACCGAATCCTATCACCGAATAACGTCACCGAACAATGTCGCCGAATAATGCCACCGAAAAAGAACACCGAAAAATGTCACCGCATAATGTCACTGAATGGTGGTACGAGCATGCAGTGCACGTCTGTTCGCTACGTCGTGCCCTACACGCAGGATGCCAGGAGACCCACACCAACGCATAGTACAGTAAGGCCGCCAAAGGCTGGTCCACCAAGCCAAAATACCGAAGACTTGACACACGTTATGATGACACACGTTATGATTTCACTTTATGTATTGTCTAACGCGCGACATTCTTCAGCTTCGTGTTTCACTTTGGAGTGTTTTATTTTTCCTGAGATATACTTCCACTCCAGAGTGATTGGACCTTATCCAGTGACCATTGCCTATATTACGGGCGATCGTTTCATGTCAGAACACTAGTAACAACCAAACGATATGCCGAAAAGCACGCCCTCACCATTGATATATCATTGTTGAAGTTGGGCCACCCGTTTACGGCCATCATCTTGTCCTGGAAATTACATTCAACGTCTTTCAGACTGACCCACCGGCCCTCATGGAGCAGGTTCGACCTTCGTTCATCAAGACACGCATAAAACGAAACACGAACGGAGGCCATAGGCGGTAGGGAAAACAAATATCTGCATGGCCACCCACAAGACTTAAGCGACACCGCCGAACCTGCTAGGATTTTCGTAGGCGCGGGAGTTCGTCGAATTTACTTTAGTGATCGTTAATGTATCGATAAATGTTCAATGACAACACGATGGACGCAGGTGACTAGTTCCAGGCAATTGGCAAACATTCCCACCAAGCTCTAGCAATATCTATGAACAGAAACGTCTACTAAGTGCATGCTGAAGAGCAGGTGATGCGACAGAGTGTCGAGCTATGCAGAGCGGTAACAACCAAGCGCGGATCGATTAGAAACCCCTAGTCGTCATCATGGCGACGGTGATATTCGGGATCGTTATAATTGGTTGTCCCCAGGGTCATGGGGCGTGCTTAGGGTCCTGTGAGTAATCAGGGTTGGGCTAGGGAAATGACCAGTGCTTCAGCTACGCTGTGAGGTCACAATACGACACCGAAAGCCGTATCTCTTTCTTGCTACAGAACAACCAAAATATCGCCGCACTTACAGTATAGGACACCTAATAAGAAACAGAGATACTGACCCAGGCTGAGTTTCTTATGTCGGAGAAGGTTCGTTCTACACTAACTTCAGTACAAAGGCTCCCGAATTTCTTATTTTCCGGTAAATCTCAGCCTGCGTTTCTTATTAGCCTGTTTCTTATTCGGTGTCCTGTACTGTACTTATACCGTTTTCGCATCACACCTGCATAAAGGGAGTGCAGCCTCCCCGTCGCCTCCCACTGAAACGGTCGGAGCATGATTCTCGAAACCGTCCTTCACAGCTTCGGCTCCATCCCCATCTTCCCCCACCGGTGACGCCTTCACACGGAACTCCTTATCGCTCCCCAATACACCCCCATTTCGCTCTGAACACCAACTGCATTAGAGATTTTTGTATCAATCAGACGACAGCATCGGATGTGTTGACCGATGAAACGATAGCTCCAGATTCGTGACCAATTAGACGACATCGCCCCATGTTTTGACCAAAAAACAAAAACTCCAGATTATTGGTCAATTAGATGACAGCACCGCATATTTTGACCAGTCAAACAACAGCCCCAGATTAGTGGCTAAATTAACGGTGACACCGGGTGTTTGAAAATCTCACGATATGACCAGCGTTTCGACTATTCGGACAAGTAGAAAATACCAGAGTATTGACCAATTAGACGAGATTGCCAGAGTTTAAACGGAAAAAAACTACTTGCATACTTACACTTCAGCTGTGAGACCGAGGATTTCGTCGAGACTCGCCTTTGCATGAGCGACACATGTTTCCCCTGGCGTGAGCTATAGGAGATAGCCCATCTGCACATGTTTTGAAGGGGTGAGCTACGAACGGCAGATGAGCTAACTTAGAGTATAACATGTCCAGGGTGCGAAAGCTTAAGCTTGAGCCTTGAGCCTTCAGCCTTAATCCCTTAAGAAGTTATTAGCGACATACTTCAGCTTTGAGACCGAGGAGTTCGTGGAAATGCATCTTGGCAAGCTGTGTGCCATGTGTTATATAATTATATTCCGATCAAGGGTGCTACGGGGTGGGTATGTCCTAAATATAGCCCTCATGAAGGATAGAGGTCGGTGACTCCCCTGAATACTATTATTACTATATTAGTAGTACCTTGACCAACCAGACGGAATCAAGAGAGATTGAAATGAGAATGCCTGTAACAGGCCCGGCACATGGAGCCAGCATGCGGTAGTTGCAGTTGCATGTGATTGGAACAACTGGCCAAGTGTGCTTGCAATCCATCATATTTAGATGACATGTTCGACCAGGACAATGCGCGCGCGCCACGACATGAGATGACTGTTCTGCACAAAATCCAAGACCAGCACAATACTTCGTATAGCCATACAGTAACCAAACCAAACCAAACCAAACCAAATTACCGAAGCAGCTACTCTGCCCGGGTCACAGTACACGGCGTGGTAGTTGACTGTGCTATACGGCAACGTATCAACCCAAAAATACAGAAGCAAGAGCCATGTTGAGCATAAGTTCAGCGCTCACCTTCTATCAACAGACATGGAAGGAGCGAGGTACATCATTGCTTCCTCTAAGCGCGACGTGCCGCTGCGCACTATGTTGTTCAGCGATATATCCTCCACAGGCTCGCCAGAAACAGACGAGTACAGAGCGCACCTGACATCGGGAAAAAACAACAAAAACAATAACAGAAAAATGAAACCAGAGTATATATAAGTACACGTACATTTAGGTAAATAGGGACAAACATAAATACACACCAGGTAAAATGTGATGACGTTTTTGTGGCGGGCGATCCGGAAATAAACCCTCAGTTAGTTGACTATACGTCGACGGCTGATGTTATACCTTTTTCTTAATTATACGTACCATAATTCAAACAAATTACTGCAACAGAGTATCGAAAACATAAAGTCACCAAATGATCCCACATCATACAGGAACATTATATCACACAACATGAAACTACATCGAACCAAAACAAAAATGATGAAAATTGGGGGTTGGATCGGTTCACACATTTCCACACCCAATAAAAGAAACAGTTCTACGGTGGCGACAACACAGTAAGGTTTTACAGTATTAGAAGTGCTCCTATCTGCAGCAAAAATAGCGGCTCTAGTGTACCACGATATTCCAGCAACACACGTACAGACTGCTATACATAGTACGAGTGCCACATGACACGATGTCATGTACTATACCACGGTGTCACACTACACGATGTCATGTATTATAGCCTCGAACATGATCTTCACACCCACCACCTCAGAAATCGACCCAACTTCGACATGCCGCTAACAGTGGAAATGACACGACGGGACGTAACCTGGAGACGACGTAGTTTCTTGTCTCAATCGCGTCAACACCATACGGCAGCATCCTGCGAACGATGGGGCTCCAGGCACAATTACGGAAGGGCAACGTGTAACCGTCCTCTCTAGGAACATTGTGCCGGGAGAAACCATGCTACAGTGACGCGCAACGGCCCGCACTGCTTGCTTGCGGCTGTTACGGTACTTTGACATCTACAACCGGCACGAATTGCTGCTTGCATGCCTTTTCGCCTATATATCCACACGGCTTCCCACACACGCCTTTTTGTTTTGCGTCACGCCTACTTTCCAGCTCAGCTCGTGGCAACTTACACCCTCTGCATCCGTCTGGACAAGCCGTGGGCACAGGTTTCCCACCCCCCCCCCGCCCCCGCCCCCTCCCCCGGTATTTGTCTTCATTAGCACCGCGCATACGGTTCAGCACCCCCTTTGCTCGTCGACTTTGATCGACTTTGCCAACTCTCGCTCTCGCACTTGCAGCGACGAGGAACAATAAGGTACATACCTTGCATTCATAATTACTATCTCCCATCAACAGTAACCGGAACGCCGGGGTGCAAATGGGAACATGAAACACCCTCTTACCTATCCCCCTCGACGAGCGCTAGAGCTGCGTTACTCGTCGCTGACCACGCCACACAGCCCTCAGCCCGAGTGCACAATGTACAGCATCCTTCGAAGTTCCCGTAAAAAGGTCCTCCCCTAACATGATCATCACACAAGGTATCAAGATATCACACAGAACAAGATAATCGTCATCACCTAAAACGCCAGCATCATCACATAAACTAATACCAGGTACCAGGTATCATCCAATGCACAAAGGAGAAAAATACTGTAGTTGAGTTCGGGAACCGAACCAAGAATAAAAATGTGTCTTTTGCTGTGAGAAATTATTACGTAAGCGTTTTAGTTCAGATTCTGTTGTCCAAGAATTGGCATTGATTGCAGCAGCAGGTGTTTGGTTGATCGAGTGAGTGGCAATACCGAGTGGGCACAGCTCGGGACGGTGCTGGCAGACTGTTGCTACTGTAGTAGCTGGCCAGGAGCTGCTGGACCAGGTATTCGTGATTAACAATGATCATCTGCTATAAAATATTATCATCGCCACGCCAAACATAACTGACAATAGCTCTTTGATTGCACGGAACGAACCCTTTATGGAAAATCAGGTGATGGCATGATGCACGCTTCAACAAAACAAGAGGCCCGTGGGAATCATAGTTGTTTGCACGATACGACGACGTAGCTGTGACAAACGGACCAACGCACTCCGACACTGTCATCATGATAATAGTCGAATACCTGGTATGTGACAAACCCTTTCCCAAATACCTACCAGGGTAGCAAACTAGAGGACGCGCTATTGCCACAAACAGTGCTAGGGCTATCACTCGAGCATTCCTGCGGTGGTTCTACCTGGGCTTCAAACTATTACGGGGAACGTAGTTAATAGGACTAAATATTGGCAGTAAAAGTAGAGAAATATAGAGGTCTTTGCGTCTACCGTAGGTCCTGTTAACTACGTTCCCCCGTAATAATCGAAATGCGCAACAACACAAAAAAACGCATTTCCTACGCCGCTATAAATAACAGAGCGTAGAATTAATTGGTCCGGCAACCGTACACATTCCGCGGCGGATCTCGCCCAAGTTTGATTTGACACGGCTTGACCGCATCTGTCACCGCCAGCATGCCCACAAAGAAAACCAAAACACATGGTATACACTATGGTATCCATCGCTGCGGACAATAATGGAGTAGACTTTGGGTGACTTTTTTGTGTTCACGTCGATCCTGGTGCTCGGTATAGCTGGGGTAGTCCCTGAAACCCCTGAAACACGAAACACTAGCGGGAGACGTGAAACAAGTTGCAGTATACGAAATATCTGGTATACAACTATTAACCCCTACTGCTATACTTAGTATACTTTACTATGTACTATACAATGTACTATTAATATATATATGATGAATTACTATACTACCTGGTATATGCTACTGCTGGGGTAGGGTGTGTGTGCAAGGCACTGCTGCTCGCTCACGCCAATAAACGGCTGACAACATGGCCATAATAGCACATCTCAATTGCTGAACGTAGTCGCGTTCTTTGCAGGGCTTTCCACCGGTCGAATTACTTCTCGCGGATCGAATCGGGTCAGGGAGACCCGGCCCGACCCGTGATGCTTGAAAACTTCCTGACCCGACCCCATCCAACCCGTGAGATTTCACACACCTCCTGATCGGACCCGGTTCGACCCGCGATTTTTTTAAACCCTCATGACCCGACCCGCGGGCCGGGTCATTACCCGTATTAATAACGTAATAGTCTAATAACCTATTAATAACAGGGCCCCAAAAGGGTAAATACTGTACCAGGTATGTGTTAATAGTGGTCGCACCAAGAATTTCGATACAAATTAATCCTGGCAAAACCAAGAGCACTCACCCGGTCGGAACTGCACCGATCTGCACAGACCCCTCGCCGTAAGCGCCCACGACCTCGTTGCACCTGGAACGGCACACAAAAAAACAATAACATGGTGTTCTTTACGCGTATCGTACTGCGCACCGGTAAATGTCGCAACATCGTTTGCCTCGAAGGTGGAGATTCAGTAATGTATTCAGTTAGACTATGAATAGTACAGCACGAATTACTTATTTTTCAAAAATACGTGAATAGCTTAACTACGCAGACAACTCGATCTCAATTAAATAGATCGCGACCAAATAGCAGCTGACAGGTCATACACATATACCAGGGTATATATATATACCATCCTTCATATCGTAGATGGACATCCGAAGGCAACGTGCACGCAGGCGAGAGCAGCACTGCTCTCCGAAGGGAAGGTGAGATACTATACGTGATACCAGGTATATATAACGCCTGTAGCACGAGGTGAACACCCCGACTGTTCTTGTAGGGCAACAGTGAGCGGGAACGTGGTGTACCGCTTAAAACCTCTACGTACTACTGCTGGGTTGTGATGTGCGGGACACGATCATTTGCGGCGACATGGAGACCTACAACGAAACTCGACACAAGCTCGCGAGGTACAGTAGCCTTAAATTATGATATCATGTGGCGTGATGTGGTAGTAAATCACCCAATCACCCAACACATACAATTTCATTCGTATTTTTTATACCATTATTTTCATTTATCGTAAAACATAACTACCGAGTTGGTAAACCCGTACCATATTTTTTCACGTACAATTTACAACATGGTACACTATAATACGTGCGATACCATGTGTTGCAGGGTGATCGGATACAATCTCGTTTGTATTGGACTTCGTGGGTAGCAAAAGGACGCGATCCGGCATTATGCAGGCTTGATTATACACCGCGCTATGCGACGTTCTGTTACACCCTGGTATTATGCATCAACACGAAGCACCAAGGTGCGACGGGTCACTTTGATTTCATTACCACCACCCAGTAAGCCGAACAAGCAATAATTCAAGGGACGAATGTTTTCCTTTGCGAGACATTTACCACGCATGAGGGAGATGCTTGTCTGGTTCGTCAAGCCCGTATAGGTAACTGACGAGCAGAAAGTTCGAGAGCGTGAGGTAGCGAAATCCGATGGAAATTGACGAGCATAAAAAGCTGAAAATCGGGAATGCTGAACCCTATGCGCAATACAAAATGAAGGCTCAAAATCCGATGAAAATCGACGAGCAAGAAAAGCTGAAAAGTGGGAATGCTGAACCTTATGCGCATACAAAATGAAGGCACGCACTGGGGGGGAGAAGGGAAGACACCTATGACCACGGCTATACTGTTATACTGTAGTCCAGAAGGTCGCTGACGGTGAAACCTCTCACGAGTTGAGTTGAGCTGGAGAGCAAAAGCGATGATAACATAAAATAAAATAAAGGGTACAAACTGGCTCACCCCTGTCGTGTCGTTGTGTGTCATGGCCTATTGGTTTACTTGTCCTAACTTCCATCGTAAGTACTGAAATCATTGTTGGCTTT
This sequence comes from Alaria marginata, assembly GCA_037833945.1. Classification (NCBI taxonomy): domain Eukaryota; class Phaeophyceae; order Laminariales; family Alariaceae; genus Alaria; species Alaria marginata. The sequence continues at coordinate 17,690 of JBBMKB010149719.1, forward strand.
CTGTTTTGCCTTGGCTCATTTTCAACTTGTGCCTGTAGCATTTCATTTTTTTTTTCAGTTTCGCACAACTACTGCTGCTGCTGCTGTGTCGACACGATGCCTACCCTTCGAGCTCTAGTGCTTCTACCGCCTCTACCGCCTCTACCACCTCCATTGCTACAATCGGTCGGCTTCGCCTCATTCCACACCCTCTTTCGCATTATCATGCCCTTACTATTAATAGGCTCCCGACACCTGTACGATCTTATGGTATTGCTATCTCGTCGTTCCGTTTATAGGATGATACTGGCATTTGTTTACCGGTGTGCAACGCTCCCAACCCCAAAGAGGTATCATACTGCGCGACCCATCATTTTTTCATGGCATGGCATGCTTATAAGCTACCCTACCAAACCCTCAACGTATACACGTATACGGAACTCGGCCATAGCACTCGATTAATAGGACAGATCAATACAACGGAGATTGTCTAGATTGTGACGATGAGCTAACCCCATCAAAGCCGCGCCCACGATTTTAGTGACAAACCATTTTGAATCACTGTGGGAGTGTCTTCGCAGTGGTGAAAGGATCAACGTCAGAACAAAGACCACAATAACCACAACAACAACAGCGACAACAACAACAACACCGACAACAACAACAATAACAACAACAACAACAACAACAACAACAACAACAACAACAACAACAACAACAACAACAACAAC
>JBBMKB010149830.1:0-18397 GCA_037833945.1 Alaria marginata
ATGTAGGGTTAACCCCCTTCGTCTCGTACATAGTGTGCCTCAACCATTTTCTCGAAAAAGTGGTAAGCTCTACTGCCGAATTCGACGACGATATTCCGTGACTAACGGTTCAACTTTACCACAATATCAATGGTCCATACCAATCGTGCCGGCGTCCTGTATACTGCCGGTATCACTTTTAGCTTCACTGGAACCCAGTGTGTATGCAGGTACTAGTATTGGCATCATACTGTACCAGTTAATGCCGGCGTCCTGTATACTGCCGGTATCACTTAGCCTCACTGGAACCCAGTGTGTGTGCAAGTACTAGTATTGGCATCATACTATACCTATTAGTGCCAGCGCCCTGTATACTGCCGGTGTCACTTAGCCTCACTGGAACCCAGTATATATGCAGGTAGTAGTATTGGCATCACACTATGCCTATTAGTGCCGGCTTCCTGTATACTGCCGGTATCACTTAGCCCTACTGGAGCCCAGTGTGTATGCAGGTATTGCAGTAGTATTGGCATCATACTATACTTATTAGTGCCGGCGTCCTGTATACTGCCGGTATCACCTAGCCTCACTGCAACCCAGGTACTACAGTAGTATTGGCATCATACTACACCAACTAGTGCCGGCGTCCTGTATACTGCCGGTATCATTTAGCCTCACTGGAACCCAGTGTGTATGCAGGTAGTAGTATTGGCATCACACTACACCTATTAGTGCCGGCGTCCTGTACACTGCCGGTATCACTTAGTCTCACTGGAACCCAGTGTGTATGCAGGTACTACTGTAGTATTGGCATCATAGTATATAGCTATTAGTGCCGGCGTCCTGTATAGTGCCAGCATTGTTGTCTGGCACGTATGCTGGCATGACTGTAGGAGTCATCCCCCGGTAGGGTTTTTACTTTTTGGCTTGACGATGTTTGACCGGTGGAGCATCTCAATCAAGTGAGAAACTACCGGCTGGGACGATGACATTACGAGTATACCAGGTATTCGTTTTAGGGTTAGTGTATAGAAACGTTGGTCGTGTTTCGCGAGTGAACGTCTCCAAAGTCCTGTTTCGAGTGATATACTGAGCTCCTCTTGTTAAGACCTCATTACCGAAATTGACGTTCATAAACGAGCTACCTGGCATGTCGTACAATAGCATAATACGATATATTCCCAAATTTGAAGCTCAGGGTTAAAAGTGGCCCCGCCCCGCCCCGTCTATTGAAAGAGAAAGCCAGGGCTGTGGCTGTTCCCTACGGAAGTTGAACCTGGCGGATAAAAGTATTGCACTCGTGAAGCAGGAGCAAACACAGTCGGGTGGGGTTTCAGGAGTATTTCGAGAGAGTATGTATGCGAGCGCAGTTGCACACAGCTCCTTTTCGTTTGTTTCATTGAGTATATATGCAGGCTTCCTCCGCACCACCAAGCTTGGTTTATTCGAGGTATAATCCCGCTTGGTAGTGGACCAGACATATCATATGCGTATGCTATCCACACGTTGCTCTACTCATCGGTGGATGGACATAACTGCCAAACGGGGAATTTTGTGGGTTTTCCCCCACCACTGCTTCACACCAGTTAACCATCCTGCGAAGACAACCGGCCGGAGTTACGGTCAACAACGTCATATTCTGGACGTGCGCGTGCAGGCCAGTTGACCGCAGACCTTGTTTGTTGCCGAATCTGGCGCCGCGGCAAGAAGAGTGTTGTTGCTACGCGCAGACCATGGCGGGTTGTGTCGGGGTGATTGCGCGTGCCTGCGCGTTACTGCGAAGGAGGCTATGCTGTAATAGGGGCAAGCCCTATTTCGTCCGAGACTCCAACACTTCCGCCGTGTTACACCCGGAGTTAGGATAGTAAACTTAAACCGCAACCCATTGAGCAATCCCACGGGTCGAAGTATAGCACGAATAATGGCGATGAGAGTCATCCCACGGAAGGGGTCGCACTTTTTGGGGTCAAACGTTCCTGACCGGTTAAGTTCCTGAAGTGAGGAACGACCGGTTGGTATGGTCATTTTACGAGTGCATTTCATTTAGGACTAGCAGATAGACATGTTGATCGGGTTGCGCGAACGAAAAACTTGGAAGTCATGTTTCGGGTGAGATATTGAGCTCATCATGTCAGTAGCTCAGGGACTTATTGCTGCACCTGTACCGTGGGATGACTCATGATGTAACATACAAGTGGAGGCGCGACGGAATTTTGGATATTGTTAGCCCCGTCAGTTACAAAAAATACTTTGTCCTGAAGGTGCTACCTCTGTCGTGGTACGCGCACGTCCTGCGCGTCTTTTCGTTCTTATTCTCCTATTATTACGAGTCCGTTTGAATCATCATTGAGGGTGCGATATCTATTTTCTCGAAGTCAGCGGATGCATGAGGGGGGAAGCTCCTCATGTCAAGAGCCACACATACAGCAGATTGTTACCCGTACCGTATGACAGCATTCGCAGCAGAGTCATCCCACGGTAGGAGTCGCACTCTTGGGGGTGAATGGTTCCCGACCGGTTGAGCTTTGGAAGCGAGGAACTACCGGTTGGTATGATTATTTTACAAGTGTCTTTGGTTTAGGACTAGCGGATAGGAATGTTGATCGGGTTGCGCGAACAAAACGCTCGGAAGCCATGTTTCGGGTGAGATATTGAGTTCCTTATGTCAGGAGCTCAGAAACGTATTGCTGCACCCCAACCGTGGGAAGAATATAATCATTTTCCTCGAGGTCAGTGGATGGGTGGGGCGGAAAGCTCTTCATGTAAATAACCGCAAATACAGAAAGTAGTTACCCGTACCGTATGACAGCATTGGCAGGACGAATCTTGCACCCGACCAAACGGCGAATTGTTCGCCTTTACCTGGCAGCTCGGTTGAAGCGTGACCAACGTCCAACGCATGCCAAAACTAACAGTACCGATCCCTGTGCTATATGCTTGATACCAGGTACCACACCTTATGGCAGGGTATAACTTAGCAGCTCAAGATTGTGGCGAAATGCTGTATTATGACGGTAACTTGTTGCCCCTGGATCGGGCATGACGCGCAGCTGAAACAGTTCGAGGCTGTCACATCGAAGCTATTGCAGACCACACCTGAACACGCGCAGCTGAAACATACACCTCGAAGGTCTCGCAGACCACACCTTAATACGCGAACCTCGTGGGGGTCACAAAACAATCGATGGTTGATTCAAAACCTTCAAGCACATAATACGTTGGAACTCGCAATTCACCGCTCGCTGTTGTTCCATAGCTATCAGCTCAACTTGGCGGCCTCAACCGTCGTTGTATGATCCCACCAACCACGCCCTAGACGGACGGAGAATCCGCCTATTACGGCGGAACGAAGATAATAGGACCAAATATTGTAGAGAAATTTAAAGGTTTCTGTATATGCCGTAAGTCCTATTAACTACATCTCCCCGTAATAGGTCAATATTCGACCACGTTCGAGTTGTGAATACACCATGGGTTGTGGCGTCCCGCGCAACGAGCCCCCTTTCCCCGACCAGACAACGCCTGCTGGAGGACGGTACTTTTCACGCAGGCAACCACGCGCCATCCTGAATCATTCAACACCAGCTCCTCTGCCCAAGCTTCCTCCACCGGTGAGAGTGGCCAGTGTTAGCAAAGTAAAGTAAAAATACGTTGCGTGGCATTTGAAAAAACAAATAGTTGCGTACAGAGACCAAGGCCCAAGAATGATGCGCTCGTTATGCACCTTCTCCGTGTTGTTTGCTCTGAGAGCGCAGCACTGACACATACATACACACTTGCCGTAAAAGGCAAACATGTGTATCGTGGACGGCACTAGACGGTGGTTTGTGTCTGTGCCAAGGGCGGCATACCAAGTAGTAAGTCTATATATTTATCAGCACAGTCCGGCGAAACATGGCGGGGCAGGTATATGGTGAAAACGGTAACTTCCTGACTCACTGTCGGAGATAAACAGTGGGCTGGCGGACATATGCAACGTCCTGTGAATAGGTAAAACGCGAAACAAATATCTCAAGGCAATCCCAGCCCCGACCTTGGCTGCGTAGCCTAATATGTATGTATAATAGGTACGCCAACGTACGAGGATCTCGTACGTTTGCTCGATATCGCGTAAATGTCAACGATTGTGATTTAGGCATCGGATAGTTTACACCTCGATGTAGCGTTGCGTAACAGCGCTAAAGGCCGCATGAAGAATGAGCCAAACACGTTAATGGGATACTTCGTTGTCACTGCGTGCCCGAGTGCGCAACCTGCTGGAGTCACATACCCGTGTGTGTTGTCTGTCGTTCCGCTGCTTCGGCAAGTGAACGGCTTAGCGACGATGCGCGCGTCCAAGACTTATCCTGTACGCATGACTCATCCCCTCACTCTTGAAACAGTGCCGATGGACCCGACACAGCCACTGGTGTCACTGCACTTCACGGCGTCGCGCCAAGAGTGTGGTGCATTGACCAGCCGTACCGTACATGACGAGCAAAGTCTAACCGCGGACAAAATAAAACAAAAATTGCACAAAACGACATCACTTGTTGTTTAGCCCTCCCGTTGAAGAAGCTCCGCTCAAGATAACACGGTGGTATTGAATGTCAAACTGGCCACTGGTGTGTGGGCTAATTTCCCCGTGTGTGGTTTTCGATCGAAAGGGTTACCTGGTCATACATTACGGCCTCCATGTTCCTCCGGTACGGTTCGGGTCGGGACCCTGCTATAGTCAGATTGCGTCGGCAACCACTCCTAGCATTCGCTCGTACGCTTGAACATAAATCGAGCAGAACGCCCGAACAACCTGATGCAACGTTTGCAAGAACAACAATGGAAATAGATGACTACGCCTCCCCTTTTGTCAACCTGCTGTTCCTCTCTTCGACCCTGTTTTTCCCGCCACACCCTCATAACGCTCCAGAATCACCAAGGCTCACGGCGCAGGCAAAATGGTACGGTTTTCTCTCTTCATCGCGGCCTCGCTGACACTCGGTGTCACAGCTGCTAGCTTTCTCCCGTCTGCCCAGCGTGAGTCGGTGTTTGCGTTACTACCCAAACCCTTCTGGAATCTACAACTAGCTACAAATGTAAAACGTAACAGCTATCTAACCACTCGTCTATTTATAGCAAGAGCGCTCCTCACATTGTCTAGCGGCCTACAAAAAACAAAAATAGTGGCTATGTTACCATTTTGTCTAGCAAGAGCGTTCCTCACATTGCAATTTAGACACATCCCCCGCCGTGTAGTGACATCGATATATTGGTGTATTCGATGCTGTCATCGTCAGTTCACAGGTTGTACGATATCATAAAGACAGCACCTTTCGGCGTTTTTACTTTCTTGATGACGGGGACCCTTAATCCGACATCGTCGTCCGGAATGTTATTCAATTTTTGCAAGATGAAGTTTTTGCATAGATGGGCCACGGGGTTGGTTCAACGGATTGCACTTTCAGTACTACTCAAGATATTTGTTTTCGGTGAGGGTATAGAGCTGCTCAAGTGAGGGTATAGAGCTCCTCAAGTGAGAAGCGTCAAAAGCAAATGGTGAACCTCTATCGTATATTGTGTGAGTTATATTTCCATACTTTTTCCATCTACCTCCTTTATTGGTTTTGGGAAAGGAAACGCTCATACAGTCGTGCTTCTCTCGGGCGCACGGCTCTTTGAAAATGTGAACGATAGCGGCAGCTGCTTAATTAAAACTTAAAACCATTTCCCGTTTTTTTTTACGTTGTCGACCTGAACCTGACTTCTTGTCGGCATTTACATTATTACTAACCTAGGACGGGTCATGTATGGCACAATTATTTAAATGTGTAGTCTATTGTCCAGATTGCCGCTGGTATATCTGAGTAATGTCGGGTCGAACGGCGAAGAAAGTAGGGTCGGCAACTGAGTGAAGACGTCAACCTTTCGATTAAAAAAAATATTGCCCTACGTAGCTGGTAATATATTGCGTCTAAAGAGCATGTTATCACTTACAACAATCATAGCCAAGGGCTTTTAACCCCCCCCCTCACTCTGCATTACCATTCTTGGTGGCGTTTCTTTCGTGGAACAGACATACATGTAAAACGGCCGGTACTGGCAGAGGGATTTATCAACTTCCGAAGTACCCGCACGCCTGTGTTCTCAACGTATCACCGTCCCGCATTCTGTTGTTCTCCAAATATTACCTTTCCACTTTCTTCCGTTTTCATCGTAATGCCGTGAACCGTGTCGCAGCGTCCGAGGATGGGGAGCATGGTCTTCGTGGCAGGCGCACCACCGAGTACAACAAGGTATAAGGTAGTCGCGATCCACGGTTCATTCTCAGGACCATGGTGTTGCATGGGTGTTGCATGGTTCGCGTCCTGTTCAGTATGCAGCGGGAACGACTTAGCAACAAGACGATGCGAAGTAATTTAAAGGCGGGTATTGATCGAGCGATGTTACACCTGGCGTCATTTGTATGAGGGGCTCTCAATCTCGAGCCCGGAATGCTGGGCGTCTGGTCGGGCTAAATGTTGCTCCTTTTTTTTAACGAAATCAGCGAGGTTTGAAAGGTATCATTGGTGGACTTGATTGAACACTGTGGAACGACTGCCGCCGCTGCCGATTGGTCCTTTCAATCACTCATGACTAACTGCTGTTTTTCGCTCGATTGCCGATCAAGTTTGACGACCCAACCCTAGTGCCTGAATGCTGGCGACTGGTGCTTAACTCCTCCCCGGCTTGCCAATGTTTTTACCGTCCATGCAGGACAAGTACTGCAGCTCCTGCGACTGCTCGTACGGCTACGCTCTGATAGACGATGCCGACGACGTGAAGTGCAAGGACGGCAAGTGCAAGGAGTCCCAGTGCTGCGAGAAGGTCTGCTCCAGCTACGACTGCCCTGAGCACTACTCCTTGGTCGACGACTACGACACCACCGTGTGCAAGGACTCCAAGTGCTCCAAAGACCAGTGCTGCGAAAAAGGTAAGGCCTACTCTTACTAGACCAGGAGGGGGTGCGCTGAAAAAGACGAAACCGAACACCATATATATGTAGACGCGTTCTACGATGATAGAGGTAGCGCGTTTTGGCGTTTTTACGGGGGCTCCTTATCCCAGAACCATTCTATTGTTCCCATATGCTTCTTTTGTATATATGGGCCACGGGGTTGTTGGTCGAATTGCACTTTCAGTTTGCTCAAAATCAGTTTTGTCGGTGAGGCATAGAGCTCCTCAAGCGAGGAGCTTCAGAAAACAAATGCTGCACCGCTATCGTAGAATAACCGACCGGAGCGTTTCGATGAGAGGAAGGCCATCATAATACCCTCTTTTTCGGATCTTCAGTATATGTTTCCGTGGTCGTAGGGTACCGGACCCTGTTCACGAGCCAATCACTATCGGCGGCGTTAGACTTGTATGGTTTCTGGGTGCCCCTGACTAGCCCCATCCGGACCGGTTCGTGCTGCGTGTCCGTGAGCATTGTTCAGCAGTAGCACCCCGTTAAAAATACGCTTAATGGCGCGTGGAACTCCTCCATATCTGAAAACCATATCGTACACTAAACTTGATTCACGCAAGGCAGGACTAGCACTCCGGGTGGTAGTGCGACTCTCCATGCTTCAGGCATATAGACCCGCCGTTTTGCTTTCCCGAGAGTGTTACTTGGTGGCGTTTAAATGCACGTGATGTGGGACTCATACCTCGCGTCTCGGTGCGGCCGACGAACGCCATGACACCTCAGACACGAAGTACTGCGACTCCATCGACTGCTCGGACGGTTACACTCTCATTGACGACGCCGAGCACGAGGAGTGCAAGAAGGGAGAGTGCAAGGAGTCCCAATGCTGCGAGAAGGGTGAGACGTATTCCGAACCAACCTCCCGTTAAACGAGTTCTACGATAGAGTTAGTGGCACTTTTCAGCTTTTTTATTTCGAAATGACGGGGCTCCTAAACCGAAAATTGTCGGAAACTCCTTGTTTTTCAGTCCGACTGTTTTGTACGAGGCCACATGGGTTTGTTCATCGGGTTGCACTTTCAGTTTACTAAAAACTCAGTCAGTGGATGAGGTTCAGGGCGCCCTGAAGTCATGATCCACAGAAAAAAACGGGCGCACCTCTATCGTAGCATGTGTCTTTAGTTTACTACTAGATCTCTCGAACACCAAAACAATGAAATGGTTGAACTAGTGTAATTAATATGTACCTGCTTTAGTGAAATATGTACCGCCCACACCCTCTCTCTCGATCATGGAATGTTTCTCATGTATATCATGGAAATTTACTTCGGCATGCTTCGTGCATTATTATTTAGCCTCTTCTGCCCTACTAGTAATGTTGTGTACGGGTACGAGCATTTCAGTAGGCGGGTGCTTCTGCTGACGACATAGAGGACCCGTATCAACATCGTGTGAACCTATAAGCAGCATAAGCTGTGGTAAAATTCTGTCATTAGCAAAGAAAATAGATGAATGGATTTGTCCAAATGTTAGTTAGTGCAAACGTAGTAACTAATAGCTTTGCCCACATGCAAATTTATCGATAGAGCGGGTCTACTGCGACTCCCACAAGTGCTCCTCTGGTTACTCTCTGATCGACAATGCCGACGACGTGGAGTGCCAGAAGGGCGATTGCCAGGACTACCAGTGCTGCGAGAAAGGTGACATACATACTATGCCTTGATCTCTCACACGTTGGACAATTTTACAGGATTTTTGTGTTTCCCCCTCGGACAATGTTTAGCATGAGCTTCAACGCCCACCTCTCCTTAAGGTTCCCACGAAGTAAAATATACCAAAGGGAAAACATCCGAGCATATGGCGGTAACATTGTCCACCGATTTGTTCATCTTGAGGGTCTCATTACTTTGTTCTTCGTTTTTTTCAAACAAGAGTTGAGTAGCGGACATGGTGTGCGGATACCTGAATTAACACCCTACTGCCGCCAGTATCATCCAGATGTTGGACCCTGGCCCCCTAAAGTGTATAACACGCACACTACGATAGAGGAGTCATCCCATGGTAAGGGTTGCACGTTTTGGGGTCAGACATTCCTGACCGGTTGAGCTCCTGAAGGGAGGAACTACCGGTTCAGGGATGATCTTTTTACGAATGCATTTGCTTTAGGACTAGCAGATAGAAATGTTATTCGGGTCCGGCGAACGAAAAGCTTGGAAGTTACGTTTCGGGGTGAGCTATTGACCTCCTAATGTGAGGAGCGCAGAAACGTATTGCTGCACCCCTACCCCGTGGGATAGCTCAAACAACCCTTTTGTTTCTAAGGCTGCTGACTTAAGGAGCTCTATACCCGACCAAAACTATTTTGAGAAACAAAACCGAGACTGATACCCGATGAGCGATTCCATTCACTGCAGTAGTTAGAAAACAAAACAAGGTGCAAAACACAGCAAAATCAATTTTGAGAGCCTCGGTCATTAGAAACAATTCATTTCAACCAAAACGTGATTCTCAACCTCTTTCGTAGCACGTCTCATCTGGCATACTCAACCAAACAAACGCTGGTAGAGTGATTTAGGTTACAGCGGTAAGTGACGAACCCTCCCTACTGATGTTGTTGCCGATAGCGATACAAGTGACGGAACTATATATAATATATTCCTGGTAGGGGTTAGCGGTATGAGCAACATTTTCACTTGCTACTGCTGCCGTCTGAAACCGCGACCAACACGAGTTAATGTTAATCAAACCTCAGACCCTATCTTCTGCGACTCCTTCAAGTGCTCGGACGGATACGCTTCAATCGACGATGCTGACGAGGTGGAGTGCAAGGACGACAAGTGTGATAAGTCCACGTGCTGCGAGAAGGTCTGCTCCAGCTACGACTGCCCCAAGTACTACTCTCCGGTGGACAACAGCGACACCACCGTGTGCAAGGACTCCAAGTGCACCAAAGACCAGTGCTGCGAGAAGGGTAAGCTGCATAAAATAAATCCCTTTACGACAGTTTAGCGTCAATTTGCACGGCATATACCAACCATGATCCAGTAGGGTGTGCTGTTGTAGGGAAGGGGGTGCCGCCTCTACCATGTCACTCCGGATTCGAATTGGGTAAACGGGTTGAGCTGGAGAAAACACACACAAACGCAGTGGATGGGGTGGAGAAATTATTTGAACTTACATTCGACCACCTAGCATCGTCTAGGAGGTAAACTGTAGCCAACGTCATGTCGCGGATTGTTTCATGCCACAGCTTGCACGTGATTGAGGAGTTGCAGAGGCATACCGGTAGTCTGCGTGTTGCTGTCTCTGCGTGCTTTCATGTGGTTTCAAACCGCCTATATAGGCGAGAGAAACCCTCTTTGTCCTGCCGCCAACACCGACGACTGAGTATCGCACCGCAGACATGTTCTACTGCGACTCCTACGAGTGTTCCGACGGTTACACCCACATCGACGACGCCGAGGACGTGGAGTGCAAGAACGGAAAGTGCAGCAAGTCCCAGTGCTGCGAGAAGGGTGAGACGTGGTCTTAGTACTATAAAACCTCCCTTACAAATGAAGAGAACAGTAATAACATGACAATTGGAAGGATACACAACAAAATTATGTATACATGGTGCATGACCAATATCACCGCCCTTCATTGCCTTCGTAGGCGATCTCGAGGAGGACAGTAGTAGCGCATGAATGTACTACTACTGTAGGATGAAACGGCGTGTTGTTGCGCGCGCTGGCGAACAAAGTATCTGCGTCGCTTTTTTAACACTGGTTTAGCATGTATCGCCGCGGTGACTAATTCGTGTGACCCCGTTAACCTCAAACTTCAGAACCGGTCTACTGCGACTCCCACAAGTGCTCCTCTGGTTACACTCTGATCGACGATGCCGAGGACACCAAGTGCAAGGACGGCAAGTGCAAGGACTCCCAGTGCTGCAAGAAAGGTGAGGTTTAGTCCCCAAAAACAGTCCATAGTCTCGTTCATACGCTCTCTCTCGCATAACACCAGTTGTACGCAAACTGTGTTAACCTGGTGGCGAGACATGAACACTGAGGTGGAACTTTCCAGGTAGAGAGTAAAGTCCACGAACGGCCCCACTCGCGTTTCATCAAACAGGCAACCTTCGCGGCCGTTGACTGCTCTTGCATATCCAACCTATTGCGGGGGAACGTAGTTAATGGGACCTACGGTACACACGACAACCTATATATTTTATCTACTTTTACTACCAACATTCGGTCCTATTAACTACGTTCCCCCGTAATAGCTTGCATGATGGATACGCGCAAGCTCAACAGCGCCACATACCGCTGTTATTTGTGTCTTAAACAAGCGTCTACGCTTCACGGTTTGCACGGAGAAGACCGCATTCACTGCTTCACTCACGCATGCCGTGTCGTCCAATAAATAACCATTATAGATTGATACTGCTCTTAGTAAAATCGTTCTGCTCAACCTGGTAGCATCCGGGGGAGTCATTGACTTTTACCGTGAAAGAGGAAAACATCTGGAAAAAAAGCGCGGCCGGAGAATAACGCAGCTTGCAAAGATTAGTATCGACTAACAACTGAGAATCGAACTCACAGCTGACGTATTTGAAATAATTGAAAACAATAACCTTCACCGTCACGAAACACACTTGCTGACGTCACCTGGGTGTATTGATACTACTTGTGTATTTCCTCAGAAACGTTTACCTGCGACACCTTCGAGTGCTCCTCTGGTTACACTCTGATTGACGACGCCGACGACGAGGTGTGTAAGAACGGAAAGTGCACGGAGTCCCAGTGCTGCGAACCGGTCTGCTCGCACTACAAGTGCCCCAAGGACTGCTACGCCAAGGACGACTCCGACAAGATCAAGTGCCACAACTCGGGGTGCACTACCGACAAGTGCTGCCACTACTACTGTGAGTCTTGATCCCCAGATAAATTTCTGTGTTTTCTTATGCGGGTGGGCAACACTAAATACTTGACCACCCCCGCAGCGTATAGACGAAAAGGAGATGGTGCCCACATTTCTCCTGCTACATACAAACGAAGTGTTCTATCCTACTTTAGCCAAATTGAAAGCAGACACCGAAACTTTCCTTGGCGGTTTCGAACAAGGATACATATACTTAGACGGTCTTTATCTTGCCATAGGTAGCACCTTGAGCGGATCTTCATGGTACGATCACACCTGCCTTCCGCAGTAAACTTTGTGCGTACCATCTGCAGTAGTTTCCCAAACCCGCCTCTTCATCAACCCTGCCTCTTGGGTGTCATTAGTTATGCTCGGAGTCTCACTGTACAATCCAGTCGGACCAATCATTGTTTGTTTATGCGCTAGGTAATGGTCGCACAATTTGCAACGTATGCTCCATGTCAGAACGTGCTGATTAGCATCCGGCACGTTGTTTATTTATACCACATCGAGCCGGCGGACGACAAAAGAGATACAGTCTCCACGCAGGTTAGCCAAACACAATATATGCACCAAACTTATACAGGCTTCACACTGTACACACACGAAAAAACATGTTGTGTTTCCAATGAATCGCAGTTGATGCGTTGACGTGGAAGGCAGCTAATACTTACATCTGCGCGGTATCATATCTTTGCTGTATTCCTACCTGTCTCTACTCCACAGGATGTGACACAACAGCCGACATCTCAAGACGGGAACGACGCCGCGAAGTGTCCCCCCAAGATACAAGATACACCGTAGCTGCCTTACAGCGTACGGAGTCGTCGTACGTGACGTCGAAATGTGCAGAACACGCGCACACATCCCGGGCCTCGGCGGATTGCTTGCGTTGAATGTTATAGTTGTTGAAGGTATGAGAGTTGAACCCTTTTGACTGCACGTACTACTGCAGAAGCGATAGGTGGCGATCGGCACTCGGGGAGTATTGGGCTATGCGCACACCAGTTTCAGGAATTGGTAGGATGCCTTTGGCACTCAAGCTATATTGTGCAGCCTCTCGGTCACGCGACTCCATTGTCGGCCGTCATCGTGAGTGCTTCGTCTACGTGGGTAGTCTAGTGTACAACATGCGTAAGTATACCAGGTACCAGGGTGGAGTTTTCGACGAAACGCATGCTCGTCCCTATGGTGCTGGTACAGGCTCAGGCATTTGCAGGGTTACATTTCCACTCTATGAACTATCGGTTGGTGTTTATGACCTTGCTACAGAAGTGGTGGCTTTTTTAATGTATTATTTATGATATGCGTTCTTCGTTTATGCTTTCTGGGAGCGTTTGCCCTGCCTGCTCCATTCGGGTTCTAGATACGCTCTGCACATACATCTGCCGAGTCTGGTACTGGTTGGTCCGTCTCTTCGGCCAACCCGATACTACATTAATTAGAGGAACACGTTGGCGCGTTCGAGGGTCGACCGCAGAACCGGGCCTACTGAAATGTAACAGCTGGATTGGTTGGCATTTTTTTCTTGATACCATTTATGTTATTGGTGGAATAGATCGACCTTTTCCAACTGTTTTGCGTACTAACGTACACACTTGCTAGGTTGGGATGTTTTTTTTTTATAGCCTACCAGTCGAGTCTGGTACCTCCGTGTGGTCGTTACGTTGGACGGCTTTGAACAACGCAATATTCGGGGTGTCGACACTGCAGGAGAGAGAAAGAATATCGTCCACTCGCATGTAGACTCGAGAACCGACGTCGGGGAGAGATTAAAATATACATGTGAGATTAAAATATACATGTTTTACTCATTTTTTGAGGGGTCGTGTGGAGACTGCCACAGCCAGAGCGTTGCCCCATTTCCTCGACAATCAATTAGCAGTCACCGATCGGGCACATCGCAAAACAAGACAACGGGGATTGTATTTTCGTCACTCATACGAGGAAACCTGTACGATAGATCTTGGTACGTTTTTACATCCGCGGTAGCATGTAGTTCGAACTACACGGCGGGGTGAACTGTAGATGGAGGTAAACAATCTGGATCGAGCGGTGCCGCATGAAACAGCCACGACACTTTATAGACGGAATGGCAACGTGTCCTGGGGTGCAACCCCCGGCCCGTCCGTCATTCTCCGGCCCAGCAAAGGCGGGTAGGCACGCATAAAATACGTGATCGGTTGTACCTAAATGTGTCTCACTCAGCACACAGACTACTTGCACCTGAGAGCACTGTTTGGTGTATACATATGTTAAGCGCCCTCGCCTTCTCATCACCATTGTGAGCTGAAACAGAAACGTCACGGCCGTGTCACTCTACTATGTCCGCTTGAACCGTATCGATATCGGACTATCTCCTGTTTATTTACCGTGGCGCAGCAATGGAGCTCGCTCGTATTCGACGCTTGATAACGAACACACCACTGTCGGTGCTGTACAAAGGCTGGGCGACGTCGTGCTCGAGGTGTCACCTCATACTCGGGATGTACATCCTACCGCCTTTTTTGTCTTGACGCATGCAAACTATTGGCCTCCGGTGGAATAAACCGCGTTGGTAAATGAATGTAAAATTAGCAGGCGAAAGACAGTTCTGCTTATCTGCTTGACTCATGCCTTGGGCAATCGGCAGATGGCCGTGAACAGAACATAGGCAAAACAAATATAATACCGTTTTGTTAGTGTATGGTATAGCTAACACGTGTTGTACTTTATGTTAAAGTGTGTGCCTTGCAAATGTTATATAGCTGCTCACAGCAGTACGGAGTAGTATAAGATTGTTGGCAAACCGTTTCATGCGAAACGGAACATGACTAGCCTGGAAGATCTTCATCGTATGTTCCGTTTCGGATGAAACGGTTTGCCAACAATCCTATACTACTCCGTACTGCTGTGAGCAGCTATGGAACACTTGCAAGGCACACACTTTAACAGTTAATACCTTTATCTAAGAATTGTGGCTCCATCCTAAGGGGGCCCGCATAACGGAGCCCGAATCGGTGTTTACCGCATGGAATAACACCCGTTCAATGGACGCGTTTCGAACCGTTACCGAACGCGTGGTGCATTTAGCTCTGTTTATCTGGAGAGGCTCGAATATCGAAAAAAAAATCAAACGTTTCGGCCACATCCAACCAAAACAAATAATTACCGTATAGACACGTGCTTCGATCGAGGTGTACCCTACGTTTGTGAGGTTTTTCATTTGAAGAGGCCTATTTCAAAACCAGACACGGACTCCGATAAAAGACGAAGGTGCAACCGAGGCATCCCACGGTAGGGGTTGCACGGTTTGGGGCCAAACGTTCCTGACCGATTGAATTCTTGAAGTTAGGAACTACCGGTTGATATGGTTATTGTACGAGTGCATTTGTCTTAGGACTAACGGATATAAATGTTGATCGGGTTGCGCGAACCATAATCCTGGAAGTCATGTTTCGGGTGAGATATCGAACTCCTCCTGCCAGGACCTCAGGAAGTTATTGCTGCACCACTACCACCGCGGGATGACTCGAAGCCCAAATCGTTGTTCACCGCAGTTGAATAACACCCGTTCAATGGGCGCGTTTCGAACCGTTACCGAACGGGTGGTGCACTTTGCTCTGTTTGTCCGGGGAGGCTCCAATATCACAAAAAAAAAGTCAAACGTTTCGGCCGAATCCAACCAAATCAAATAATAGTGACCATTTAGACGCGCGCTACGATCGAGGTGTACCCTAAGGTTAATGAGGGTTTTCATTTGAGGAAGTCTATTTCGAAACCAAACACGGACTTCGGTAAAATACGAAGAAAGTGCAACACGATGAAAACATCCCTGGCCTATGCACACAACGAACTTAGTTGCCTAAACACAACGACACCGGATATTTCCTCGGTTGAGGGCCCCCGTTAAACCAAACAAACCTTGGCGTAAACTCACTACACCTATTGCAAGCACGGACGTTTAGCAAGGGCTGATATAAAGTATGAGCCATATGCATCTAAACCATGCTAAAGTTCGCGCTCTTATGCTACGTATCGTAACGCTCGAACCGTACTTTAATTTTGCATCCCGTGTGTAGGCTAAGGTGCCAAACTTCGGAGACCAATGAACGAATGACAACCAGATTCGGGAAGGGTAATGACAAAAAACTGACGATGTTATGGGTACGTCCATCATGACTGCATTCGTTCCGCAACGAGCATGCGACCAAACGACTCACCAATGTATCTACCTCCCACAAGCTGAGGGGCCAATAGGCACTGCCAGCAAATTTCAGCTGGTGGAAGACGACTTTTTTATGTGTTTACTTTGTGTTGAGAGACATCACCCCTCATACACGTGTGCCTCCCGGGTTTTGCTCGCCTACGTGCCGGGCTGTCTTGTCATGCATGTGGATGTCTTCAAGGTGAGCGTTGCTAAAGAGTGGTTGTGCTGCCCATAGCCTGAATAAATCGCGCGCTGTCCCTAGCCGTTAGACCTCAGCGTGGGAAGTGTTTGATCTGGCGTAAGGCCTCGTGGTGTTGGATCTTGCCGATATATCTTGTTTCGACGTTTGCTATCATATACCCCGTGCCGACGTAGTGAATGGTGATTTCGTCGGTCTTGACCAGAGCTCGCGTACGAAGGCGAAACGCAGCGCTAGGTGTTTCCGGACGCGTTCTACGATACAAGTAGCACTTGTTGGCGTTTTTACTTTCTAGATGACGGGGCTCCTTAACCCAAACTCGTCGGAATGTCGTTCTGTATTTGCAGACGTTATTTTTCTGTATAGACGGGCCACGGGTTTGATCATCGGATTGCACTTTCAGTTTTCTCATTATCAGTTTGTTTTGTGAGGCATATCGCTCATCAAGTTTAGAGCTTCATAAAATAAAAGCTGCACCTCTATCGTAGAAAGCATCTCCTTCTCGACGAGTACGTCGCGTTGCCTTCATGATGAAGTGCTCCCGTACTGCAACAGTTGATCGTAACGGACATGAACGATTTCAAGCCCATCTCTACTATGAACTTGGAGAGATACACTGGCTCTTTTGACCCGTAAGCGAGGGCCGTTAGTTCCGCTTCCACTGTTGATTGCGCGGTTATCGCTCGGTTCTTCGCGCCAAAACCAAGCGGCCCTTCCCTAATCAGGAACACGTGTATCCCGCTGAGAACTATCAGGTATCCGGGTTGTCTCCGAAGGAAGCGCCGGTGTAACCGCTGATGGCGGACTGTCCCCTCCCGTAGGTGATAGGCAGATCTGGCAGGCTTTGTAAGTATCGGAGCAGATGCTTGGCAGCGGTGATATGCACCGTTGAGGGCTTGGTGCGTCTTCGATTGGAACTCCGCTTGGAACTCCATTTGATGGCTAGGCCCGCCGTGTTTGCTTGCTATGGCTAGCAGGATTCGCCGGGTCGTAATGCGCCAGCAGAATACAAGATCAATCGGAATTTGAGCGAGATAAATTGTCACTAGAGCGGCTGACCAATACTCGGTACAAACAATGTGGGGTATCCCCGCCCCCCTCCCGCCGTCTCTGGAAGCCACACTATAAAACAGAAATCGAAGCTGTCATTCAGATGCAACAAAGTACGTACAAGATACGGAAGTCTGCCTTATGAGGGGTTCTTAGTAGGATGCAGCTGACCCTACATGCGACTCGCCGAACACCTCACGGCGCCTCGCGCTTGGCGCACGCGATTACTGCCCTGGTTTGTGAAAACCGGCGAGCTCCGTCCCGGCATTGTAAGGATGCGAGGGTCTATGGCCTTATGACTAATACGGCTATGCAACAAATGAGTACCACCCCCCCCCCGTCCCGCCGCTTTGGGTTGCCTCGAACGGTATACATGTCATATCCTATATACTGTATCAGCGTGTTACTGCAAAAATTGATGGGTGTTGACCCTCCCTTGCCAGGGGGGGGGGGGGGTTACTCATTTGTTGCTTGCCTTAGTCATTTGAACGTTGACCACGCATCCCTTTCGAGACGGGGCACCGTTCCAACTCCCAATAGAGACACCTCCAACATTGGGGCGCTCAGTACGTTTCTTCCATATGTAACATAAACATTGTTTGCATATCTTATCTCCTTCCTGTTTGGCCGTCTGCGGCCACCACCTATCTCCTAAGATATCGATCGTTTTCTCGCTACTTTGTAATGTACCAAACTTCTCCATGTCACATCCGTCAATTTTCCTCATCTCCTCCTCCAACACCTTACGTTCCTCCTTGTACAGTTCGCATTCTGGCACTATGTGGGTTCTACTCTCTTCTGCGTTACCATACGGGCAGCTCTGTGCACCTTCCTCCTCCTCCACCCGACTACTGGTATACCTCTTCCTTCTTTCTGGCAGGTACACGAAAACGCAGTTTCTGCGTCTTCGCGTATTCCATTGGGCCGTGCAAGTACGTTTTCATCACTATCTCTCCTTTTAACCCCCCGTATATCTGTAAATGTTCTTCCTCATTCATCTTCTTCCTTAGCGCTAGCCTTTCCCTTACTTCTATCCTTTCTTTTAATTATGTCTTGTACCCCCCAAGCTTGTTTATGGACAGTATTTCTTCTTGGTTTCCTCCTAGATCCTTCCATACTTTGTCGACTACGCTATCCCACCATATTCCAGCTCGCCCTTT
>JBBMKB010149941.1:0-18388 GCA_037833945.1 Alaria marginata
CTTCGCCGGCGGCTGGCGCCCGCCTACTGCTCTGCGCATGGCCCTAATGGTCAAGGATGTAGGGAAATCGATGCCGTAAATGCGACACAGTCAGTACACAGCTCTGCCAAGCGGGTTACAGCGGTAACGAGCGGCCGGCACCAAAAGCACCGCAAGAACGCATATACATGTGTAGAGGAGGGATACACGGATCATGCGGTCGCCGAAACTTGGAACACAGACAGTTATAATAGTGAGAGTGCTCGAGTACATACGCTCCAGCCTCTCAGCGCACGTGACCAGCGATACGTACCATATCCTCGAGAAAAACGGCGTTGAGTGCTTATTCATTGGATTCAGCCCGCGGGAATTCGAATGTCACCAACGTCCCCAATATCGGACCACCTCCGTGCCAATGTATGTAGTCGTGGAGAGACTCCTAATGTGAAATGTGGGGGTAGCTTTAGCCCACTACCGCGGGAGAGGTATGCATGTTCTCACGTACCTGGCACGAAAAAAGAATGGAGGATCGAAGAGCTCGGCCGACGGGTCCATTCGGCCTATATGTTTTGTGCTGGTTGATATGCGATGATTTTTTTTGTGTCGTTGCCCCTGCTGTCTGTTTGATCTTTGCGAAGAAGACCCACGGATTGTACATGTATTAGGCTGATGGGTACTCGCGTTAGTTTGTCCCAAGACCAGTCTGCGTCCCCTCCGAACTTACCCATACAGCCATTCCGTAATCGATGCGCAGATTTATCAGAAACACAAGCAATTGCGACACTACCGACACCCCAAGCAGCTATTAACAGCATACATACTTCGTACCAGGTATACGACAGCAGTTGGCTCGAACATGCAGCCCAACTCCGTCCGGTTTTCTCGAAACGAGTTGGCGGGGTCTATGCGAAACAACTCGACGTCCGTATTGCTGTTGATTTGTCGAAGAACACTTCAGCCTTAACGCCCCACACTTCCACTACTGCCGAGACGCTTTGGCGTTACTGCTTGCAGATGTGGCTGTTCTGTAATCGTCGCCCCTCCTATCCGTATGTCGGCTTTCTGTTTCTTGTTTTAGAGGACGAGCAACGACTGGCGGATGTAGAGGGGTCATCCTCGTACGGCGCCGTCGCGTCATCGGCGGTTCTCGACCCCGACGACCAACGTGTGGACCAGCAAGATGGTGCCAGGACAAGGCCGGGGTGCGGGATGTGCCTTTACCTGAGCGTTCTGGTCTCTGTCTTCTTGTCTGGGCTGGTGCGTGGCGCTTTGGCAGCTTACAGACGGGTTTCTTAGCTTGCGCGCCCGAGCGACTGTTCTGCGCGTGTAGCGGTGGGCGACTAAAAGTCTGCATCTGTCGGACCGTTTAGTGTCATACATGAGTCATCCCACGGTAGGGTTGCACGTTTTGGGCCAAACGTTTCTAAACGGTTGAGGTCCTCAAGTGAGGAACTACGGGTTGGAATGATACTTTCACAAGATAATTTGGTTTAGGCCTAGCGCATATTGGCCGGGTTGCGCGAACGAATGTCTTCGAAGTCTTGTTTCGGGTGAGATATCGAGCTCCTCATGTCAGGAGCCCAGAAACGTCTGCTGTACCCCTACCGTGGAATGACTCACATGCGCACCGCCTGCAGCCATATATTGTGGTACCCGGGGGGAGAAGGGATGACACCTATGATGACGGCTTCGCCCAGAAGGTCGGCCGTGAGGGTAACACCTCCTACGAATTGAGCTCGGAAGTAAAAGTTAACGTATGAAGAAAATAAAAATTTGTGGCACACACCGTGAGATGTAAATATATGAAGCACGGCCGTAAGCCTGGGAAATTGCAACCACCCGACGGTATTAAGTTGGTTATTGTAGGCCACCCGTGTGTGAGACAGGGGTACGAGGTGCACACGCGTCCAGCAGGGTGACAGCCTAACACCTGGAATGTCGGTCTCGCGTTGATGACAGCCGTGTCCCGTTATAGCCTGTTGACCTCGCCCGCAGAGCTATTCAAGTAGAAAGCTGGCGGAGTCACTGTCACAGTAGACTAGACGCCAATCTTGGCTGTCGGTGCTGCCAAACAGCGTGGCCTGACTGAGTGCGGTACTTATTTGGGGGTAGGGAGGAGGGACGAACAACCCGTCAATGGCAGCCTAGAATGTCGCGAGCCATGCGAATTTGTACGGCGATTATTTGGGAGATTAGAGACCAAGACGAGGCTTCTAATACGGAAACGGAGTAACGGCCGTCTCATGTTGGGAAAAAACACTCTCCTCGATGGCGCCACTCGTTTCCCTGGACGGTTGTCGCACGTTCAGCGCTAGGAGGGTTGCGAAAAGAGTACTGTAGTCCGCACACGGCGATGTTCCTAGCGGTCGGCCTCCAGAAGAATAGACAGCTATGCGGGGACTCTAGAACCCCACTCCAGATGCTCGATTACGAATCGAAATCCATCGGGTAACACTCGCCGGCTATTTTCTCCCTTCTGCCCAGGTTGCTTTATCTGGAGTCGTCCGGAGTACCTCCGGTAGCGTGTCCCTGGGGACAGACGCCAGCTTCCCTTTCGCCACCACGACCAAACACCCGTTACGGCCCGATAAATTATGGGGCGCCGTCGAGCTACCCTACCCCACGGGCGCCTGGTGGCTGAACTTGGTGATCGGGGAAGGGGATTATCCCGTGGCTCCTTTGCCGTACGCTATCAAGTCCACGGACAACGGAGTCGGGGTTTCGTACTCCGCGATGCGGCGCATTGTGTCTAGCAAGCACGTACAGGACGCGTACGCTCCAGATCTTAGCGTGTCTGCCGCGGAGGGGGTCGTGGGGCACCACATCGCCAAGTGAGTGCAATGCTCGTCGTAAAACGACTTCGCTCGTGTCTTGCGCGCCTATAGGGTTTCGCGGCAAGGGGGGAAGAGACAACGCCAATAACATAGTCGAGGCATACAGATACATTGAGATCGAGGGGTAGTCCCGTACTTTTCGTTCGTTCGTTACCCCGAGTACAGACGGCGCTGATAAAGCGCGGAACTGGTAAAGTGCGAAAGTCCAGCGGTCGGCTGCGATGACGGCTTAACCATCTCCGGGCTCTCTCGTTTTGCGATGCACGCCGCCAATATATTGAACGTGGCTGTTTCCAGTGCTGCCGCGTGCTTTTAGGGGAAGCATTCTCTTGCGCGGCATCGCACACGTTTTCTTGCTAAAAGTCACGACGGCGTCGTTGTTTCGACGTCAATGCTTGCCCCTGCTGAGGTCGACCGAATGGTAATGACGACGCCGACGGTAGGCGTTGTAGCGATCGTGGCTTGTCCATCCCGTCACATGGCACCCCAAAGTGCAGGGAGCGCACGGTATCATCGCACCCTCATGAGCTGCTATCCCGGACGTTTATTTAGGTACGACAACTTGACGGTGACCATCCAACACGACAGTGAAGGTGACGGCTATTTCCGCACGCTAGCGGCGCGCGGATCGCCGTACATGACGTTCGAGTTCGCCAAAGCGACCCCTCGCATTAAAAGCAACGGCAACATACTCGAGGTGAGGAGACGAGGAGATAAGTTTGGACCGTAGGGTGCCGCCCTGCCCCGGTTGACACCAAACACCGCTTCAGCAGCTGCCTGCTATTTTTGGTGGGAACTGTTTTTTTTCGATCGTGAAGCGTTTCAGTTGGCGGAAGAGTTTTCTCATGGACGAACCGCTCGGGTCGAACACAATACGCTGTGGCCGTCCAGCGACGGTGCTCCTCATTGCCCGCGCCTCGGATGGCCGTGCGTGGACGGGCATTGTCAACGCACACGGCAACGCTCGACGCTCGCCTGATGTTTGCCTTTTTGGGTGGGTCAGGGCCAATCAGATGCACCCAACCCGGGGTCCATGAACACCTTGCACGTGAAAATGGCGCTGAAATACACCACTGCTGTACCGCCTGCCGCCGTTTGATACGGTTTGATCTGTCACGGGTTTTACCTTGTCATCCCAGGTGGACGGTGAAACGGCTAAGGTGGGGTCTTCCATGCACGGGACCACATTTAAGCTGGCGCTCAGCAACTGGGAGACTTGGCTTGTTTTTACCTCCGAGTCGGTGACGTGGAAGCTGGTTTCGGAGCACGAGGTTGAGGTGCGTACGCGTTTTCGAGCGCCGTCGCCGGCTACTTACCGGGCGGTTTCGGCAGTTGCGGCGGCAGAGCGCGTTTCGTGCGGAGATGAAGGGTCATCAAGGGCGGCGGGTTTGTGTCGCGCTTACGTTATACGAAGTACCTTCATACCTCGGAATTTCGATGCCTATGATGTGTTTTTGGTTTATTTCCTGCGACCGTCTTTGCGCATTGTTTGTAGAGCAAGCAGCAACAAGCACGCCGTCGATTTTGTCGAGATCCGAGCTTGCCTTCGGCGGCAGTTATTGCCACCAGCTTATGGCATCGCCTGGGTGGAGGTCCACCCCACCACGAAAACTCCTGTCCGCCAAACGTTTTTCTACAAGTCGCGCTGGTAGGTATACTATGGACGTCCCTGAAATGTGTCGTCCCCCCCCCACAGGTTGGGGTGAGTATGCCGTTCACGGCGTGGATGCTACTCCCCAACCCGTCTCTCGAAGTATTGCCGTCCGTGCCAGCAGCGTGTGCCGCTGGCAAAGGCCAGCTGGTGTGGAAGCTTCAACGTGAAATGCACCCTCAACCTGCGTGTCCCCCACCGTGTGACCGTGTTTGGTGGCGTCCGGTCTTCCCAGATGAAGGGACCTTTTTCTGGCATCGTGCGCGTGGCTGTGCTGCCGCATCCGTGGGACGAAAATAGCGAGAAGACGCTGACTCGTCACGCGTACGCTTACCCACGGGGTGGCAGAGTCGATTTCTCAGTGAACGGTGACGAGATGGAGATGAGGTGAATCCAGGTGTTAACCACTAAGCGCGAGCCATACGCGTTTGTGCTATTTTTCGGTTCTCATAGTGGAATTTCCTCGCGCGTCGATCGTTCATGGATCAGAGCAAGCCCAAAGGCCGTCGAGCTTGCCCGCTTGTGTGTCTGGGCGGGTTATTTTTGTCACCTTGTCAACGTTTTCGCTCGAAACCGAACGGACAATGTAAAGAGGGCTCGTACAAAGCCCCGGCATGGCTGAGTGCGTGAATTTGCCAACGCCAAGAAACAGCGATGCGGCAGCGTACGAAACACAGAGGAGTTGCGTGTACCTGTCCTACGTTTAGGACCGCCGCCAATGAATGGGTTTGTGGTCCCGATTTCCTGTGGGAGGTTGGCGAGGAAGCAGGAACCGAGAAAATGCGAATGTATGGTGGGTAGCCGTTCGTCACCTTAGACGAGACGGAGGAAGATCGGACGAAGCGCTTCGAGAGCGTGAACAGTACTTAAACACATCTTCAGTACGAACCACCCTTGACGGCAGGCGTTTCCGATTTGAAATGCCGTTCCTGGCGACCCCCATGCGATTAGTTTGGCGCCGCGATTTTGCTGGTTTCGGTGCGAGGTATTGAGCGGCTCCCTTCCTTCGCTGGAAGTATTTCTTGACCATTTGTCTCGTTGGAAGCGCTTCTTGACCATGTGTGCGCTGTTTCGGGGCGGTGGCACGCGCTCTCGCTTGCAGGTACGAGTGGGAGAAGGACGGGTTCGGCGACCTGCTGATGATGGCGTTGCCTCACCACGTGGATACCATGGTTGGGGCGAGCGGGCAGGACGCGGCGTTCGTCATGAACGACAGTTATCAGTGCATCAAGGTGAGGGAAGGGAGAGCGAGGCTCGAAGAGCCTCTTGATGACATACAGCGAGGCATGCGTGAGTACCACTCCGTATACTGCTTCAAACATTATCCCACAATATTGTACTTCCAATTGGTTTTACCTCAGAGAGCGTTGGTGCAGTTCTTAAGGGGTTATCTTGAGTGCCTAGTGTGGAGGGTACGAAATATTATACGCTCATGTTTTTCGAGAACGGTTGAGGCTATGCTTGCGTTGCTCTGGCGGAACAACACTGCCTGACGTTCGTTTCCCTGCCCCCGTTTCAAATTTTGATTCTGAGCGTGCCGCACCATTCGTTGTCGTCTCCGCTTGCCCCGCGAAACTCCGCGCCGAACAAAACAATACACAACTCTTTTTGTGCCGTACCAAACGCGAAAAACGTCATGAAAGGGGCCAATGACGGGAATTGTCGGCGCCGTTTGGACGATGCGTGACAACCTGACGGACATTGCGTGGACCGCGAAGACGACGCTACACGAGGCCTCTGCGGGCATCGACGACCCACTGCTGTCCCTGTCGTGGGAGCAGCAGGTGAGGAAAGCCCTGGCCGACGATCTGCACACCACCCTCCCGACCGCCCCGGACGTGTACGGCTTCGGGAAGGAAATCGCGCGGATGGCCAGGCTCGCCCTTATCGCCGACGAGCTAGGTGGGGGTTCCTTCCGTGTCAGAGCGTTTCCACGGAGCTTGTCTTAAGTGCTGATTGTTTTTTGAGGGTTACGGTTAGCGTCGTTGTTTGCTACAGCAGTGTGGCGTTGTATCATACGGTGGCTTGTGGGATTGCGTCGGCGATCTAGGTTTGGTGATGAGCTGGGGGCTTGGCATGGGTAAAGACGCGACCATCATCCATAGATACGACTCACCTCGATCTCTCTTCCTTCCACCACCTCGACAGTGTCCGAGGGTCGGTCTAAGAGATGCTCACTCATGGGCGATGAGACGGGCATTCGAAGAGACACAATAGACAACAATCCGCGTGGACGTTTGTTGTGCTTGACATTGGACACATATACGAATACAGCTAAGCTACTTGATGGACGTTAGCAACGTGGTCGAGTCTCTTGTTGGAACATTCAGGGCCTCAGACGCATACTGGTAGTTGTGGGATGTCTTCATTACGGCCGTTCTTGATCGCTTTTCCTCTCGTTTATGTTGACGATTTACACGTTTTTCGCTTTATACGTTCTACGATTCACAAGGTGACGATGCCTCCAGAGACGTTGCACTGGCCACGGTGAGCGCCTATCTCACCCCCTGGATGAAGAACGCCAACGAGGTAAACATGAAACCCACACGAAGCACTTGTTACACGCGAAGAGACACGTTTGAAGCAGCCTTATGCCATGGAGCAGCGCTCGCTTTTCTCGCGCCTATCGCCTCAGTTGGCAGCGTGAGTGGGTGGGTCCTTGGGGGAGGAATACTGCGCGAACAGCACTCGTAGGTGGTGCTGACTATGCAAACATTGTGCGGCTCTGCCAAAAGACCGAACGCGTGCTGCTTGTTGTCGAGAGCGTAGAGAGAGGTTGAGCTTGACGTTTCTCCCGGGAGGCCGCTGTCCTTGGTTGCGTTGATTGACGCAAGAAAGTGTGCGCTTCTCACACGGACAGGATCTGCTGGTGTACGACAAGACCTGGGGAGGGATTGTCACCAAGGACGGACTCAACGACCAGAACGCGGACTTCGGTAACGCTTGGTACAACGACCACACGTACCACTACGGGTACTTGATCTACGCGGCGGCGGTCTTGACGAAGTTCCATCCGGACTTCCACCGCACGTACAAGAAGCAACTCGAGTTTTTGGTGGAGGACATCGCTGGGCGGGGAGGGTCAAAGAACTTTCCGGTCGCCCGTCAGAAGGTAACGTCGTTGTTGTTGTCGCTGTTGTTGTTGTCTTGCCGCAACGAGTACTGGTAATAGATATATGAAACGGGCTTCCTGCACCCCACCATCAGGAGAATCCACTGAATCGCTTCAAACACTGAGTACCTCCTCTGTATCCATCCCGTGGTCACGGGTTTTCTACTCGAAGGCCTTTCACTCGGCCAGATGATTCGAACGTCGCACCGCAAGCGCTCTTTCAGCGCCTCCACCCCTCCTCGCCTCCTCCCACTTTCATCTCGCCACCCCTCTCACCGATACGCCCACCATTCCATAACGCACACCAATACCCCGAAACCGTATAGCCCTGACCTGACACACCCCCCCCATCTTCTTTTTCGTTCCGGTTTCTGCCACCGCCGTTTCCGTCTCCCCTGTCAAAACCACGAGTAGGACTTTTACGACGGCCACAGCTGGACCTCGGGGTTGTTCTCGCAGGGCGACGGTAAGTCCCAAGAGAGCGTTTCCGAAAGCATCAACGCCTACTACGGGGTGTACCTCCTTGGGCTGGCCGTCGGGGACACCGGCATGCGGGACTGGGGCAGGGTGCTGCTGGCGATGGAATTGCGAGCCGCGCGCAAGTACTGGCAAATGCCGGACAACAACGGGGTGCGCGCGAGAGAGAAACCCTACTTTGTTTTGCTGCATAGTACTACGCTGGGGGTAGAAATGCGGCTGACCCGGCCGCCTATTTTATCGGTGGTAAACCACAGCGTAGACTTGATTGGTCCGAGCTCTCGCCCGCTAGAATGCCCTACGGTATACCAGGTACGTATGCAATGCTTGGTATATGCTGAGAGAGTGTCTTGACGGAAAAAAAACGGAGTGGAGCCTAGGAACGGAACGTTCCAACCGGACGGTTTGTGTACTCGGGAAATAAACACAGCGGTAATCAATGTGCAGTGCAATCTGACCGAAAATGAACCGGCCCATTCGGGACGGTCGGGATGGGTGGAACACTTTCTTGAGGTATCACCGACTACAGCAGTCCCTCCCCGGGAACACTACACGCACATATACGCACCCTGAGCCAGTAACGGTACCTGTCACCCACGCAGACGTACTCGTTCTGCCGTCGAAGGATAGCACCAGCGACAAAAGTTGACCACAATTGTAGTCTCGGACCCTCATGTTCGAAGCAAAAGCTGACGCCGGACCACGTTTGTGACATGGCATGGCAGGGGCAGTCCGGAGGCTCGCACACGTGATGCCTCTGTACTCCACCCCTCTCCCTATGACCCCTTAGTAGCCGGCGTCTCACGTGATTCCTGTTTCATCGGTGTTATTCGTCGCTGTGACACCCAAGGACTCGTTGTCCTGCGTCCCCCCCGTGGTGGTACCGCCGATGAGCGCTGCTTGCATGTGTCGCAGATTGTGTTTTTGTTTGTTGGCGTGTGCACTTCCTTCGCTCATCGAAGTTGGCTGTCTTTGTACGACCCCCCTCCTTGGTTTGTGTCGGTTGTTGTTGATCAACAGGTTTACGACTCGTTCTTCTCGTCCCATCGTATGGTTGGCATGGTGGCGTCGCTCGAGGCGGTGCAGCTGACGTGGTGAGAGGAGCGCGGGAGGCGCAACGCTCGGGTAAAGAGAAAACTCATATTTCGCCGCCTTTGCCCGTTCCCTGTTGGCGTCGATCGTAACGGGGAGTTCCCCAAAGCTGGGATGTATTTTGATCACCTCGCGAATGTTTCAGGGTGAACGCCTTTCGTGCTTACTTCCTCTGCGATGTTCGGCGCGGGAGCTGTCAAGGCGCTTCGGTTCGTATCCCCCCCCCCCCGCCCCCACTAGGCCGCCTTGCGCCTCCCTTGGGGCCTGCGCCGTGCCGATAGCTTTTTCGCTGCCGGAAGAAGCGATTGCGTCGTTGTCAACAGCGTTCACGATGCTGTGTGGCGACCAATCTGCGGCTATCAGTAGATGTGTGTGCCTTGGGCAGTATTCACCTTTCGATGGCATGCATCCTTCTCTTGTGTTAGCCGCTATGTGTTGCTGCGTCTCCACGGTTCCCGTTCGTCACGTTGCATGCTCCCTCTGGTTTTCGTTCGTCGCCGTTCTCGTGTCTTTCTCTTGATTTGTTGTGTTCTCTATTCTGCGTATTTTTCTGCGAGCACCCTTTTCGATGAAAGCCTTTCCGTGCGGTTGGTCCTACGACTTACACGACAACCTTGCAGTTTTCTAGACCAGGTCCTCTTGCCGTCGTTCGGAGAATTGGCTGTGAAAATAATGCAAGCTGGGGTATGTACGGTGTGTGTGTGTTCTTCACATTAAACCGTTCTTTCCACCCGTCGACATCCAGCACAACCAGTGTCCGTGCCGATTCTTCTATCCTAGAGAGATACAAGTTTTGTGGTCACAAAACTACGCCACAGAGGTGCTACATTGTTATGCAGTAAGCACAGTAGACAATAATGCAAATGCCACGTCATCATACTGGGTACGATAGGCATGACATACACATTCTATGAAAGATAGAAAACAGAATAGACAAAACAAACAAAAACAAAGCGAAACAAAAGCAAAGTCGAAAGAGGGAAAAACTAAGAAAGGAAAAAAAAAACAAAAACTGTCGTGCCTCCCCGCAGGGGATGTGGCAGAAACTATAGAACGAGCTAAATAAACAATACCACTACATATAGGCAGGGTAAGGCCAACGACCAAGGAAACCGTTGCACGAACAAAGACAATTCGCAACACGTTCCCGCGCTCCATTCCGCCTCCTCCAAGCCCGTGCTTCCACCACCACCACCACCACCACCACCGCCGCATCTCACCGTGGTGCTCGTGAATCTCTCTTGCACGTGCACACGCCATACTTATGTGGTGTTGTCGACGCCGGCAGGTTTGGCGATAACGTGGAGTACGTCCATGGTATCAACATGCTCCCGTTTACGCCCATCACCGAGGAGCTCTTGCGGCGCGATTTCATGGAGCAAGAGTGGCCGGTCCTGGAGACTTCGTTCGACGATCCCGACCTAGGTGCGTGCGTTTAATCCTCGCCTGCGCCGCCCCCGCCACCGTCTCCGTCCATGCACGACGGCAGTGGCTTCTGTTCTGAGGAAATAATGAACGAGCGGGGAAGGTCGAGGGCGGAAGAAGGGGAGGGAAGGGAGGAGATTAGGGCAAGACAAGCGCGGAAGTATAATTTTCTGTGGTATTATGACGGAAGATCTGGTGTGTATAGTTGTACTTTGTTTTTTTTCCAGCTGTGGAAATGACATGTTTCCGGTGTGCGCTTGTCGAACGATCGCCTCCGGGACTGTGGCCGATTAAAAAGGGGCTTGTGGAGACATTTCCCGACCAGGCCGGCCCTGTGGTGACGTGTTGAGGCTGTAGTCACCAAGCATTGTACTCTGTGTCTTTGGGTGGTATCATATATGGATGCGATTATGATGCTTCTGATTTGTTTCTTGTTAAACTGAGTCTGGCGGGAACTCTGTTATGCCCTGCCGAGAAGCTGCTCAGCACAAGGTTTGGGAACGCCGTCTGAAAGCTGCTAGACAAACCGTAATTTCTGCCGGTAGTAGATCTAACCCTTGAGGACTTTGCTTTGTTAACAAAATGCTACAGTATGCCGAGAGTCAATTCATTTATTTGTGTCCGTGTCTGTATCTCTGTCCCCCGACCAGTTCCCAATACCCGTCCTCGTCCCGCCATAGCCATCGGGAATACTGCCAGCAAAACCCACACCGTTATGAGGTACCAACCGGGACGGCACGGAAACCCGCGAAACAACTGACTGAGGAGTGCAGGATTTGAGCGAACCCCCTCCATGGGAGGTGTGGTCAATGGTCAAATGGCTATCATCAGCCAAGCAACAAACGAGTACGCCCCCCCTCCCCCCCCTTCTCCCCATTGACCTACTTTTGTCCCCTTTTCATTCGTGGTTTTCGTTCTTCTGCAATTCTGCACCTTTTCGGGCGCTCTTCAGGTCCGCAGTGGGCCAGCTTCGTGTCCCTCGCCGGGGCCGTGGTCCTTCCTGTAGAAGCGTGGGTGAACATCACCGAGATCGACGTGTTCGATGCGGGCAACTCCAAGACCAATAGCCTGTACTGGATAGCGACTCGGCCGCAAGGAGGTACAGCACGGCTCGGCTACTGTTTGTTTACTGCGTAATGTTTTAGCTGCTTAGGCTTGGTTATCTTGCCTCGGAGCTTTTGCGTTGAAGCCTCGCGTCGCGTTAGTGTCGCGAGGCGCGAAGGTTGTGCCTATTGCGATTACTCGTGTCGGTTACCGTCCCTTAGTTGTTGACAACAACAGTGAAGAGTGCTTAGTCCCCTCCCTCAATTTATGCGACGTGGGAGCCGCCTGATACCTTTTGAAGGTATAACGTCATTCCCGCTGCCCCCCTCCCCCACCGCCTATCCCCGCCTTCTCTATCTACCTCCCGTTGACCCACGATTGCTCTTTCGTGCCCCCTCCGCGGCTGTCATTGGTCACAGCCATGGAAGCATACAACGAAACCGCCTTCAAATCGGAGGTCAAGGTCGAACCGCAGTGCAAGGCCAATTCCGCCTGCAACGCAAGGGTGAGGGCGCCCCATTCTCCCCAGCCCGAGTACCATTTTAGCCTTTTGGATTTCGTGAAGAGACGGCGATCGGGAGTTGGGGGCAGACACTAGCGCGCGCCCTTGTGGGATTCAGTGGCGATGGTCGCAACATCATACTTGCAGTGCGCGCGGGGTTCTTTACGATGGAGCGTTACATCGGTGACCACACTAAAATAATCTGTAGGATCTACCTTCTTTGGATGTTCCGGCTGTAGCTCCCCGATACACTGCTCCTACTGCTACTTCGAGTAGCTTGCTTTACTGCATAAGTTCATCAGGGTTCGTGCTATGTTCCGGGACAAAAAAGCCCCCCGAGGGCATCGCACGACGTTTTTTTATCCGCTCTTGGAGTTCGTGATACGAAGGAGTGATCTCGCGGTTCTTCTTCCCCGCATGGCTTGTCGTGCATTTTCGCCAAAGTGTCACAGTCTGCGCCTGTAGCTACCTCTGCGAGGCTTCCGAACGGACCCCCCGCCAATTTTTGTTTTGTTGGTCGCGTGGGGAGTGCATCTGCGCCGCCCCGTGTCCCTCTCCGCCGATTAGTTTCGTGGTGCTACCTACCCCTCAGTGTCTCTCCCCGCGCCTACCCCTATCTTTTCGCTGGCACTCTTGCCCGTGTGTTTGTAGGGGCTGACGCAGGAGAAGATGTGCTGTCCGGCGGCGGACGGTGGCTGGCTGGGTTGCTGCCCGAGCGGAGACGGGATTCCCGAGGTATTGATTGATTCCCGATTTTTTAACACGTTTGTTTTATGTTTTACTCTGCGATGAGTACAATAAGCAAGCTTTGCCGTGTCATGTGTTGGACAAAGAGGCATTGACCAGTGCTGCCACCGGACGGTGCATACACCCGCGCTACGGAATTCCCCATGTACACGATATGCTCGCTGCCGCTCCGCTTAGGTGTTTCTCAGCGCAAAACTGTAGGTTTTGAGGGGGCATGGTTTGAGGGTGTTTGAGGGGGTTGTCGTCTCGAGGCCCATCGGGCTCTCCATCGTACGCGGTCGCTTATTGAAAAACAGGGTGAGCGTAATTCGTGCCAGTCTGCTGTTAAATCGACTGTCCATAGCGTCGAACACGCTTGTGCTTGGGTTCTCCGCGATCAGAGTGTGTCGGGGACGCGCGATCTTACGATCTGGCAACGCAACTATGAGCTTGGAGAGGTTACTCCCGCTGCCTCCCTTGCCTCTTCGTTTTCGCCTTTCTGCTTTATGTCCCCTACTGTATACCCGACGCATTCTACATGCGAGGCGCAGCATGTTTATTTTGAAGCTCCTCACTTGAGGAGCTCTATACCCTCACCGAAAAAGCGATTTTGAGCAAAGTGAAAGCGCAATCCGATGAGAAAACCCGTGGCCCATCTATGCCAAAAAAACATATTGCCAAAATAGTATGTCGTTCCGACGATTTTGGGTTAAGGAGCCCCGTCATTCAGAAACAAAAAGTCCTAAAAGTGCTACCTCTATCGTAGAACCCGTTACCCCTCTTTCTCTATGCTGGAGTTGTTG
Organism: Alaria marginata; assembly: GCA_037833945.1. Taxonomy (NCBI): domain Eukaryota; class Phaeophyceae; order Laminariales; family Alariaceae; genus Alaria; species Alaria marginata. The sequence continues at coordinate 13,646 of JBBMKB010149941.1, forward strand.
GTTGGCTTCGGCACGGACGGCATGGCTCTGGTCGGTGCCGTTTCCGACCAGACCGCCTCAAGATGTTCGATGTGGTGGACTGGTAATGCATACGATTGCTTAGCCCTGTTTGTTGGCGCCCCCACCCCTCGTTCATGTCGCGCGCACATTTCTTCGCCATGGGCGCAGGCAGCACTGGCCACTTCGGATGGAGACCAATCGGTCACATGCATGTGTGTCGAGCGAAAATCGGTTAACCGAACCTCTTCGTTTCTCTCCTCTGCGCGCCCGCTGTTTTGTTTTGTTTCTCGATTTCCAAGGGTCCGTCAGCTTGCTCCTCAAACCCTCAGTGCGTGGCGTTAAACCTGAAGACAGGCTTGTGCTGTCCTGCAGTGTCGGGGGAGACGCTGTCATGCTGTGAACAGGAAAGCTCGCCGGAGAGCCCGAAAGCCAAGCCCGTCGATCCCCAGGCTCTTTGCAGTTCGAACGAAGGGTGAGCCGGATAAGGGGGCAAAATGGACATCGTCGCCGGCTGAGGGAGGGGTACAATTAGCCTTAGTACGACTTAAGACGCGTGACAGTCGATCGCCTGCAGCTTTCGTTGACCGTTGTTTATTACGCGTTGGACAGCCCCGCTGTTACAGCCGGGGGATTGGTACGCGGGCGCGGGTCGGGGTGAGGGTTGGCAGCAGAAGACAGAACCAGCCGACAACTGGGTGCGGTAGCGCCACCAAACGTTGGGCACGTCTTCGTTGTGTGAGATATTGTCTTGCCGTTGTCACGGGTGATCTGCATCCTTACGACCAAGGCGTCTGTTGTCCGTGTCGTTGCTGAAGTCTGACATGTGGTGATAACCTTTGCCAGGACCCTTCCTCCCTCCCCTCCCCCACTTTTTTGTGGTTTCCTGTGGATGAACCTGTTGACTCTAGGAATCCATGCGCTTAGCAGCGGAAGAATGAACCTGCGCGTGCCGTAGACTCAGGCAGGAGCCAAGCGCATCGCAGTGATGGGCTTTGCTGGTCTTTTGAGAAATCACCGAGAACCGCATGCAGTATGTTTCTGTGTCCGCAGCCTTCGCAGCTGCTGGCAACCCACCGCTTCCAGATCACTCCGGTAGTCTTTCACATGAGCATTTTTTTAAAATATTTTAACGTCGCGCTCTTGTGTGTTGCTTTTCCGCCCGATTCCCAACCCTAATTCCACGGCCCTGATCTGCGCAGGTGTTTAACGCTGAATTTAGAAGGTGCCTGTTGCCCCACAGAAGGGGGAACCTATTTAGGGTGCTGCGGTGCCAAACATGTTTCTAGCCCGTCCGCCGGCAACTCGTCGTCCCCGGAAGCGACCGGCGGTGAGGTGCGGGCGTGCTCGAGCCATCCTGGCTGCGCTTCCCTGGGGGGCGACTGCTGCCCCGCACCGGACGGGACGATGTTGGAGTGCTGCAGCTAGTGGTATATATTGCGTGTATTATTGGGGTGTCCGGTCCTGGTACGTTGCGCTTCCAGAAAGCGTGCCCAGGAAGAATGCGGGCGCTAATGAGCTGATCGTGTGTCTGTAATATAATGGTTTTTGAGCGATGTTTAGAAGGTGTTAGGTTTGGTTCACGTTTATTTTTTGTGACGAGTGACCCGTGCGCAGGTGTTTCTCGGGATTGCCTTGTAGGGGATGTTGGATAGCGACTTGTCCGTGGCGTTGGTCTCTACGGCAGAAAACAGAGATAACTTATTCGTGTTGTCTCGTCACATTGGCCACCTTGCGATGAACCACCGCCCGAGCGTGTGGATCGCCGAGGGACAGCAGTGAGAGGCGGAATTATTTGGTTTTCACCGCCGTAGGAGTACTTTTAGAGCCGAAGGAGTGTGAGAACGATTTGATTTGTGGTGGGCATTGACGACGGTGTGGTCACTGAATCGACAGAACTTCCACTATCGCAGCACTCGCACTACTATTTCGCGATAAGCGTTCCCGAGCGTGTGGCGATGATGGTTAATTGGACCTTAACCAGCTTTTTTTAGGCCTACAATACATACAATTCCTTTTTTTTTAATGTCTCCCTTTTGTCAACCTCGAACTGCGAGAAGAGGAGTTCAGGGTTAGCGGGCAAAGCCCGAGGCCGAAGTGGCACGACCGGATTAGTAGTGGTGGAAGGCACGACCGGAGAAGTAGTAGGCTTGCAACGTCGAGGCTGAGGTATTCATCGGTGCGAGGTGTGCAACGAGCCAGCCAGCCGGGAAACTCCCACGGATCGCTCGCATGTGTTTGCAGATGTGGCTCGAGATACACATGTTTTGGAGATCTTATTCTTTGACGCCGATGCTTTTTGTTTTTTGTTCAAGATCGTCGGTCTTCGTGTGTTCCCGCCGGCTGTAACATGTTATTTTAATCAATTTGCTGTGTAATCGACATCGTTATGAGTTGTGACTCCTCTGTTGCATGCCGACTTAGATACGGTCAAGCGGGCCAGGTGGGCTTCCCTCGTCTCCCCAGCTCCGAATGCTCTCGTTGGAAGTCTCCGTACATGCGTGCGGTCAACGTCGACATCGCATGCTTTACTATTCATACAGTACTACAGTACCACTGTAAGCTATTGAGACCGAGATTAACTTCTTGCAGACTCGGCAGTAATATCGGACAGGGGAACTACAGTATGTACTGCGCGTAATAGCCCTTACTGATAACTCGCACTGTAGTATCAGATTGTTTCCACGGCTTTGAGACTGTGTTTTTATGTCGCAATACTCTCCAAATTTTTGTGGTCTTCAGGTACTGTAGGTCGAATGGCAGCTCGTTTATCTCTAGAGACTTGTACAGAAGGAGAGAGCGAGAGCATCATCCGACTCTCGTCACGATTACTTCGTCAAATACCAGTCAGTGCCTTTTACCACTCACTGCCAAAACTATCCAACTCTAATTCCAAGTAGTTTGTCCCTCAAAAACCAGGGAGCATTTTTAACAGGAAACGCATACATACACCTGGAACGACCGCAGCAGCAGTTAGTTTGGGAAATGCTCGGGAAAGGCTGCCTTCGGGAGAGTAAGTTATGAACTTAGGTGGTGTATCCCGTGGCCTGGTATCTTCGTGGACTAAACGCCGACGGCATGATAGGCGCGCGGAACGCAGAAGAAGTTCAGGGTAGGCAGGCAGCAAAACAGCCCAAAACCAAAACCAAAAAGTGTGCCGGATTTCGACCGTTGACCAATAGGATACGAGTGAAATATTTGAAAAATGTAAAAAAACAAAGTATCCCACTCTGTCCGGGAAGTTAAGGACCGTTTGGTATTCATATTATAAAAAAACGGTACTTATATTTACGGACATATATTCACGTACGTACACATTCGCACGAAATGTGATTCTACGGCGGTGTGTTTGGCCGTGTGTTTCTCTGTCAAGAGACATGCCACCCGCCACCGGCATCACACAGCAGCACAGCACAGCAGCAGCACAGGAGCAGGGAGGCCTCAGACATTCTTGGCGTTCCATCTCGATTTCAACCTGCACAGGCCAAATCGAACTGCTGGCACCGAGAGAGCTTTTCCGCGCGCGTTGTTCGGAGGTGGTCCCTCGCTCGTTGACACGCGGACGGGAGCGAGGGATGCTTGAACACGTTCTGAGCGTTGTCATAGAATATGTGGACAGCCTCAACGAAATGAATCCAGCCGGAGCACGACGATTGCCACTGTCGGTGGTGGAAGGAGCCGAGTGTCGCCGTGTGAGCCGGACCTGGTGCAACGTGGTCGATGCCGCGATCGGCCGGGATCTCCCTGCGATGCCGTCCGAGTCACTGGCCGACCTGCTGGCCCCGGGCAAGCTCCAGTGCGTGCTACTATCATGCCGATACGTGGCGGACGACGAGCACCACCACCACGAGCAAAATGCGAGCTTTTCGTCGTACAATAGCTTGGTGTCCAGAGCCGAAACTTGTGCCCTGCGCCTGCGCGACGTGGCAACGAGCGCTGCATCGCATGGCCGAGGGGTGGGACGATCATATTCGCGGGTAAGTGGGGCCAAGTTCGGTAGTAGCAGCAGCAGCAGCAGCAGCAGCAGCATCATAGGTAGCAGCAGCGACAGCAGCAGCAGTTCCACAAGTAGCGCCTTGATTTGTCGTCGTGTAGCTCTCAAGCGGATTGTAGCGCAAGTTTTGGCCAGTTCCGCGTTCTCGTGGTGTAGTACGCTCGGGCCCGAGGCCTCGCGCCTCTTGGAGGGCTGCGTAGGAGCGTCCTGTCTCTTGGACGCCCGGTGGTTCTCTGGCTAGGTGCGCTTGAGCGCTCGTTTTGCGACACTGAAGCTATTCAAGCTTGATGTGCCCTATTTGTTGGCCGTTGGACAATTTTAACTTTGAATTTTTGTATTTTGGGCGACTTGAAGTTTTGTTTTGTTATTTGATTACTCCGTAGTATAGAATACTGTACCTGGTATATTTAGATTAGACATAGAATACGTCGTGGTTTAGAAGGCCAAATAACGAACGAACAGTCCTTTCATAGCGAAGAAGCCCCCAAATCCCTCTCACGTGCTGTACATCTGTACATATGCGATGCTGTGATTGGTTAGCACGTTAGGACGCCCGTGGTACACAGTACACAGGGGCGCATACTTGAGGCGATGCGCGAACAACTAAACGGCTGAATGCTGCTTGCCGCAGCACTTATTTTTCTGCCGCGCTGTAGGGCAGCTTGGCCGTGGGAAAAGGGAGGGAGCCTGCGCGTTGACCAGGGCGCGGGCGTGTGTGAGAGGGGGGGGGGGGTATTCCTTTGTTTCTTTCC
>JBBMKB010150052.1:0-18383 GCA_037833945.1 Alaria marginata
GGTCAGGCAGGGGTCACAGCCCGACGAGACAGATAGGCAGAAATACAGCAGTCGTGCAAGAGGTAGATCAAGCGATCGCCTGCAGGCAAGAACAATGGGAGGGGGAAACCACGCCGTAGTGAGAAGACAGCTGAAAAGCAGCAGCAGCAGTTGGAGCCCTGCAATCGCCGCGGCAGCCGCCAAAGATTTCCGCACGGCCGTGTCACAGCCAGAACCCACCCTCCGTGCGCTGGGCCACGAGTCAAGGTTGCTGGTTGTCCCCACCCACTTTCAGTTCGAGGTAGTGCCAGGGTGAGTGCTGTTGTTGGCTGGGCACAAAAACCACTAACGCATGTTTGGCGGCGACGATAGTTTACAACAGCAGTATCGTGCGATAGTGTAATAGCTAATGTCGCAAAACGGGGGGGGGTTGGTAGAGTACAGAGACAGGAGGGGCAGGAGGAGGAGGACCGCAGGACCGGTATACCTGGTATGATACACTCTTAATAATACGTTTTGTATATACCATGGTACGAGTATGACACAAGTTAACTGGGTACCTGGTAAAATGAATTTGGCAAACAGTGGATGATGGATACATGGTAGATACATGTGGGCGTCGCAGACTTAGGCCACCGCTTGACGGGCGAGTGAGGGACCACATCACGCACTACGTACCATGTACTACCTGTACCATGAATCATGTACCATACCACATCATGTACCACGCATCATGCACCACCGAACATGTTCCAGCACCATGCATACCATGCCATGTAAAGCAACTGACGGTACGAGGCGGCAGGGCTACGGGAGCGGTACAACGGCAGCACAAAAGCAGTACTCGTACGTAGGACCATAGCCAGCAGTAACTCGGCGACCCAAACCACCTGGTAGCTGGTACCGGTGGCTGGTACCGGCAGGTTTGCAACTTGTACTGGTATGATACCTGGTAACTTCTACAGCAGTAAATAACCCGACTTATTTACAGGCGGCGCCTCCGTGGCTTCGTGGTTTCGATGTTTTCGCTATTAAAAAAAAAATAGTTTTCACCCACCATACGGGAAAATTCCACGAACCATACGAGTACTCGTCTTCCTATCGTACATTTACTCCGTATATGAGGATGGCCGAAACAGCACCAGATAATAAGCCAGCGATGCGGCGGTCACAAAGATCGGGGAGACTTGGGAGAAGGGCATGTTGCCAAGGGTCGCTTGTTATCATGTGCTTCTGTGTTCACCAAGACGAAAATCACTCACAGCAGCGGTCTACCCGATGGAATCGCCCTCATTTACGGTACGATGTCTTGCTTGCTCGCGAGAGCTGTTGCAAACCGTACACACCGGAAGCGGAACATTTCAGAGGCTTGCTTCACTTAAAATACACACCTACCACAAACCAAAAAACCCTCAAGCCTCGAGCTCCGAGGCAATAGACGGCAAGCACAAACAGAGGGGTAGGCGTGTATCCTCACCTCTGGCGTTGAATGACTCGAAGGGAGGATAAAAGCCAAGCCCTTTCACCTCATTCCCTGAAACCGGGCTCGCTACTAGCAATACTGCTGCTGCTGCGGTCAGACTGAATACCGCAAGCCAGCTCCAGTTCAGCATTGACCTTGCGCGGGGCGAGATCGCGCGAGCTGCCACCACCCGCGGCACGCGGTCGCAAGGTTGGACCGAGGAATTGAGGCGCCCCGTCATGCTTACAACGGCGTCGACAGCGCTGGTCTGGCCGATGATGTTTCGAGTGCTCTCCTCGTGTTCGAGTGTTTTCGAGTGTTCGAACTTTCGGATTGCTAATATTGAAAACGCCTCAAATTCTCCATTAAACCTCTAATTGACAGTTACTATTAATATCGTCGTTCTACGAGCGCGAGCATGACAGCAGTGCTGCCCGGAGTCGGCCAGGGCCTGTTGTTGGGTGTAGGGCGTGGGTGAGGAGGCATGGCGTCGGCCGCTTTACCCGTGCGAGAGGAAGTGGTGTGGCGTGCTGGGAAGCGGCCAAGAGCGGAGGTTCGGCGTCGGCCTTTCGAGGAAGTAAAATGGGCTTTGTTGACGAAGGAGCAGGAAATGGAGCGTCGGCACGTACAAGAGGTACGAGTAGGAGTGGGAGGGTGGAGGGGTCGGAAAGAAGTGGTAATGCCGTCATTGGGGAAAGGGATAGTTAGGAACGGCAAAGCGAAGGGTCTAGGTTGAGATATGCCGTAGATTATTTTGCACTTCGCGCCCTTGGAAGGAACCACAACGACGCCAACACATCTACTATTGTACGACAAGTACTGACAAGTAGGACGAAAAAACCGGCCAATGCATCCGTCCATACGACGAGTACACTTAAGCTTGTCCTCGAGAGCATTGGTACTGCTGTAATACGAAGGGCCATCAGGAGGTCCAAGCGGCCGCACGGGGCGGGGGCAGCCACAGAGCCGCAAAGTTGGGCAGGGGGCAGGAAAGAACGACTTTGCATCGTCAACAAACATACCCAAACAGTTAAACATGAAAACGAACATACGCGCATGTATGCGGTATCGTAATCTTCCACTCTAAGACTGGCGCCAACGTTCATATCGTGCACTTTCGGCTAAATTTATAAAACCAAGGCATGCCACACGACTGCAAGAGGGCGCGTAGCCGTAGATATAGTTTTACAGTACGGAAGTGTTAGCAACGCTCTGGGGCTCACGTCTCTTCTTACGCACCAAAAGAGCGACCGAATTGCCGTCTGTCGTGGACGTACACAAACACCGCGATCGTGTCGCTATGGGATACGGTGCTATACCGCCACGTGCGAGTACAAAGCAGCACAGCATTGTACATTGCGCAACAACTTATTCAGCGTGCGTCTACTTTGTCTTCCGCATCATTAGCCAGCTTGCGCTCGAACCAATGGCAACTCGCCCCGCAAACGTACCAGGCCCTCCGTCGTCTCGATGCCATCGAAGAGCTGCGCAAGAGGGCCCGAGAACGCAAGCTCGACCGCGACAACAGAAGAATGGCCTTCGCTGCTCTCCTGGAGCGGAGTACGTTGATGCTGCAAAGGTGTGAGCGGGGGCGGCAGGGCAGGAGGGTGGCTCGGAGACGCGTTAGGGCCACGGAGAGAATCGTCAAGTGGATGCTGGCTATGGTCAGACGAGCTGCGGTGAAGAAGGCCATTCGAAATCGAACAATTTTGAAGATGATGCTTTCGGTGAGTGTCGCCTCATTCTGCAGCTATTATTGTCGCCATCTATCAAGATATACTTGCATATAACACAACAACAGCGGTAGTGGTGACATCAGACGTTTTTAGTATACAATGTTTTTGCGGGCGATCTGAAAATAAACCCTCAGTTAGTTGACTATACGTCGACGGCTGATGTTACACCTTTTTCATAACAATAGTAGTAGTGGTGAATATCGTAGTCAGTGCAGAAATGGCCTTTGTAGTATCAGCCAAGCGCGTCATGTTTCAACAGAATCCTTGACCGAAGTCCACATTTTCCTTGGAGCAACCTTCTTGGAGTGAACGTTGAACGTTCAAGCGCCGCATACTGCGGAGATTTTAAGGGTATAAGTTGCCACATTGTCACATTGTCATACTACGGTACTTTTTGCTTTGACCATACACGGCTACCGACGGCTCGGTCGTTGCCTGTGACCTTGTTTTAACGCTGACTACATGATTAACAGTGACACTAAATGAGCGTCCGTATTGCGTTCAGTGGCAGGAAGTGCAGTATACTGAGGGCTGCTACTACACGGAGCATAGCTTGATGTCAGCATGCGTTCAAAGCTGTGCAGTACTAGACCGTTTTCCCAGCTTCAAAGTCTGAAACTTGCGCTGGTAAGAAAGAAGGCCTGCGGTTCGCGCTTGCCCCCGTCACTGTATCGCCTCGCGCTGCCGATATACACACAACCAACGGTCAACATTTCGTCGTTGGACGAGTTAGACCGCTCTACAAAACATATAATCAGCAAAGAAGGTAGGTAGGTGCTCTGGGTGCGTGATAACGTTACTTAAGTCCGAGTCGGCCGAAATATATCCTCGAGACAGTCGAGCCGCAGGGTGACGCGGTCTGATGATGTTACACCTTGGCCTACCTGAGCAGCGCGTTTCGCTAACTCTCACCCCTCCCGGGCAGGCGGAAGCATTGGTGGAGGAAACACTAGCAGAAGCGTGTTTCGTCTTGCAGAACGTGGTCGCAATTCGAGCGTTTCAACATCGCCGATTCGCCCGCATGATCCAGAAAGCGCTACGAAAGCGCGTAGCACAAGTGCACCGGTCGGCCGCGATTATCGTTCGCACCGCGCGCGGCTGGCTCGCAAGAGGGGTTGTTCGCCGCGCGCGCATCCGCCGCAGTATACTCAAACACCGCGGCAGCCTATCCCGGCGGGCCCGAGGACTCTCCGAGATCGACCCCTTCGCACTAACAGGTGTGAACGAAAAGTCGGGTGACGCAGCCCGGGAAGGTCGGTGGTGGGATGTCGGTCCTTCTGTCGCACCACGTCCGCGTTGGGGAGTCCAGCGCGTGGAACGCGAGGTGGAACGTTCCCGGCAGCGGGCCGCTAGCCTCGGGGATCTGATTCAAAGCGGGGAGGAAGTGGCTGTCAGACGTGGTTCCGGTGGGGCGGCGGCGACGGCGGCGGCGGTCGGGGATGGGGGTAAGCGAGACACCGCGCAGAGACGGGGCAGTGATCCCCTGGAAGGCTTGGGTAGCGTGCGGCGAGCTACGAGTACAGCGGTAGGGTTCAAAAAGGGCGCTTCTTCTCAAAGAGCAGCCTCGATGATCGATCCGCGAGAGGCAGAGGCGGCCGCTTGGCAGAACGAGTTGTCGAGAAGGCAGGCGAGGAAAGAGGCCCTGAACATGGTGCTCGACTACAAGAAGCTGAGCCTGAGAGAAAAACACCTACTTCGGCAGCGGGAGTTTGACCTGGAGAAACAAAAACGACGGCTAGCGGCGGAGAAAGAAGTGCAGAAACACGTGCGTACGGCTGGGTGCTGTTATTTTTTTGTATTTCTTCTGATTCCTATGGGCGTCTTCGGATTGCCTTGAGGTCGCTTCAAGACAGGAACTTTGAGGGTTCTTGGGGGTGGCTTGTCATTTTGTGGGGGTAAATAACATTAACAAGGTACGAGCAGTATCTGCCTAACCCTACAATGTGTTACCCTTTGCACAACATTGTGGCGAGAGGTATATGTAATAGGTAGGCGGCGGGGGAATGTCGCACCCGTAGACCAGTCAAGGCGCCAGTGAAGCTAGGTAGTATCCCCCCGAGGGCTTTGACGATGGGTAAGCTCGCAGTCTAGTGCAGGAGGTAGGTGACCCTGGAGCATGAGAAGCGTTCCTTTTGCTTGACCGCCAAGCCCCCCTCCTCCCTGCTAGGATGTCGCGCTGCTGAGGTTTTTTATTCAGTGGGGCCGGAAAACCCAACGCGATATCGAGTGGACCACGCTCGCTCAAGCCCCGCAAGTTTCCACAGATCAACTGTCGATACAAGCGGAGTGAAACCCGCGGTTCTTGCAAGAATAAGAGCAGCGTTTTTCGAGATGCGTCACAAGTAAGAGTAACGCATTGTGCCCATTGTGCCCGCCCTGCCTGCCGCTTTACTCTCTCGGGAGCATAACTTCAAGCAACCTCGCGGTAGTTCGGCGTATGTCTCTATTGGCCGACTGTGCTGAGAGGAGATGTTCTGTTCACACCAGAATGCCCACCCTTACCGCTCCTGAACTATTTCTAGGCGGAAGAGAGATCGTTGGGATAGCCCAACGCCGTGTGTCGCATATGTATCTCGTAAGTGACCCGCACGCCCTTTGTATTGCGCAGGAGCAGTTGAAGGCGCGAGAGGCCATGAATAGAGCCAAGCAGAGGGCACGGGAGGTCGAGACGCTACGGAGACAGGAGGAAGAGAGCGCGCAGAATCGCGTCGACAAAATCAAGAGCTACATGGAGGAGAAGGTGCGCGTCGTGCGGCCTAGGCGCGGAAGGCGTTGGCGCGGATGTACCCGTTACAGCGTCGAACAAACGCCCCCCCAAGAGCTTGATTTTGAGGTTTATGCCGTTTTGTATTGACGTTGATCACGTGTACCAGCGCAAAAAAACGCAGACGGCATGACATTGCGCAGCGTTTGCACGAGAAAAATGTTGCACCTGTCTCTGGGTTTTGCGAGCCAGGAGACTAATTGTTAGCCGTTTAGAAACCAAGTGTATCATCTAGCCGAACGTTTGAACCGGCCTTTTGCAATTTTTCTCTGACAAGAGGAAGGTGACATGCGCCGGCCGTATCTTCCGACTCGAAGAGTAGATCTGTTTAGAGTAGATGCATTTCCTGATTGTTTGATATGTTTGGGCTGGGCTACGAAGATCGTTTTGCTGTGGCGTCATACGTCTTGCTGGGGTCGAGGGCGGTAAATAGGCGTCACCGTCGCGCTGCGGCCGTACAGTTTGGCTGCTGGAGTACTCGGTTGTTCTTGTTTGACAGGCTGTAAAAGTGACGTGCGGGTCCCTCATGGGCCTTGTTGAGTACCGATCTCAGCTAACATGCTCTAGCTACCCGTTCACGGAAGGAGATCGCCGCTGGTGAGAATGTCCACCTGTTGGTTGTTGTCGGGCTCACGAGGAACAGCAGACCGCGTCCAGGTGCAGGTTAACTACGCATTTTTAGATTTTACGAAGTCCGTTTGGAATAGGTAATGGTTACCAAGCGCCATCTTTCGATATTCCGTCCTACCAATGATGGTCGTGGTGAGGGATTTGTTGCAGAGCGTGCGCACTGGTTTACCACCCACGGTTGCAACGTCAAGACAACATTCACGACGAAACGAGATTATCGCTCTGACGCTCCGTCTGGTGGCGTTTCTCAGGCTGCGAGGGAGCTGGCGGAAAGGAAGGCGATGGTGGCGCGGGAACGGAAAGAACGTCAAGCCAGAGAAATCGCAAATGCTAAGCGGTGAGCCGACCCCCCCCCCCCGGTGTTCCATCTCGAAAGGGATGCGTGGTCAATGGCCAAACGACAAAGGCAAAAAACACCTCAGTACGCCCCCCCTCCTCCCCACCACCCTCAAGCGCACGCTTCAATGTGATTGAGGCATTTTTCCGTGGTGTTGGGTAAGTTCGCATGGGGCATGACTGCATCTGGGGGGTATAGGGCGCTCTCTATGACAGCATTGACAAGGTGGATAGGAGATGCTACTTTTTCGGGCAGCGTCTTCAACATCGGAAACGGGTGATACAACCCCCCTCCCCTACCCCCCCCCGCGTATTTCTGAAGTTTGATCATCAAACCTAGAAGCGAGAAAAAATGTGACGCGCGAGCACGGGGCGTGCGTAAAGGGAACCGGAGGTAAAGTGATGTCGTTCCACCACCCCCGTGACGTTGGGTACTGTCGACACAGTACTTGGATTTCGAAACGAGCCCGACGTACTTCATAATGCAGCCCTGCCAACGTCTTCAATGTCTTCGTTCAACCTCCTCCCCCCAGAATTCGGCAAACCTGGTCTTCACTCCCTTCTCTCCTCTGAGGCTACCTAAAATAATATCCGCTTCTGTAAACATTAACCCGTTAGAGGACGCCCACAGCATCTGGAGTCACTTTCGTCACCCCCCCCCCGCCCCGCGTTAACCCTTTTACTACTACTGGTGTTGAAATGTCCCAAAAAACTTTAGATGAAGGTGTAGCTGGAGATAATGTAGAAATTTTATAACGTGGGTTACAAAAAGGTGATAAAGAACGTGGAATGGTTGTATCAAAACCTGGAACTACTGCAAAAAATATCTCAAACCTATTCCAAGCAAACTGTCCCCGAAACCGTGGGTGCAACTCTAAAGGGGTACACTTGCATGGTCTTGCCTGTTCGCCATGTTTTGGCCACCCCGCGGCGTGCTCGAAGGCAAGCAACCAATGCCATCTTCGAGAAGGAAAAAGAGGAGCGATTGGAGCGGGCGAGGAGGAAGCGCCGGGCTGAAGAAGCAGAAGAAGCTAAAACAACGGAGGCAGCGGCTCCCAGGGGGCGTAAGGTAAAGCGCAACACGGTTTTTGGTCGGGCGTTGACTTATGCTCTTCGTCGCTGGGTTCATATGTTGGTTCGTTTTTTGTTTATTTTGTTTAGGGCTGCCAGCTGGTTGGTGGGTCGAGCTGAAGCCTTCGTTGGTTCGTCCGCTTTTTCGCCCGTTCGCGATTTTTCTTGTTGCGTGTGGCCCTATGTGGCGGTCACCTTTGCAGATCAGCAGCAGCGCTGAAGCTTCCCGTACAGCAACAAGCTCCTTCTATCCTTGTGATTTTCGTGTTTAGACTAGTTGATCCAACCTTCCGAGAGGGACAATAACATCCGTGACAAAAGCGGTATGCATAGAGTCTGGTGATAAAAGAAAGGCGTCGGGAGGAACAACTGTCCTCTAGGATACAAAATCAACGCGAATGTTAGTCAATCGGTAGGTCATGGCACAGCGCCCCTGTGCAAGGGTCCGATGCAGGGTTTCGGCGCACAACTGCCCAAGCAAATGAGTCCGCCGATCAGGAATCTATTATTCTCTAATTATGCATCTTCGATAGCATGAAGTTTGTGTTACTAGCTGCCGAACTCTTACATCTGCGAGGCGTCGTCCCTTTCGCACTTCACCCCCGTTTCGCGGGAAAATACTTGGAAACAGTGTGGGATAAATTTTACAGTGGTAAAAAAAAGGGTCGACTGCCTGCCGCGATACAGTCGACCCTATTCCCCCTGCAACTACGGCAGTATGACCATGTATCATCACTCCTCGCTAAGTAGATTTGAGGCCTGCCTGCCCCTCCCCGCCCTCATTGCACCACTGGCACCCCACACCACGCCACACCTTGCAGGGGTCGACGCGGCAGACGGCGGTGGCGGCGGAGAAACCGGCGGCGGCAAAGACTCTCAATCAATGGGGCAAGAGAGCCGTCCCGAAGGACAGCGGCGCGCTTGACCCGATCGCCGTCGGTGACAGGGAGGGAAGAAAGCGTAGACGCGATCGCTCCAACGGAGTTGGCGGCCCGGTCCAGGGGGCTCGACGGTCGAGGGTAGCGGCCGGTGTAAGGGACGGGAGACTAAAGCCGTCGCAAAGCGCGGCCCTTCCAGCACTGCCGACGGTCCCACCGTGGAAGGCTATGGCGGGTCGCGGGGACAAGAAGCGAACGCGACTATGTCCCCCGAAGAGAGAAGTGGGGAGAGGAAAGGGAGGAGAGGGTGCGGTGGGAGACCCCAACGGAAGTCGAAAATCTAGAAAAGGCGCCGCCGACCTCAAGAGAGTGTTGATTGGGTCTAGGGGCGGTGACAGAGCGGTGGATCGTGGATTTGACAGAGTAGATGTTAGGGCTCCCGGGAGTGAGGTGGGGGGAGCACATAAGGGCGCGGTAGCATTTGACGAAGGCGAGCGGGGGGGAATGGAGGAGGACAAGGGTAGCACGGAACAAGGTATACTGGCTGACGGGGAATTTCTGACTTTCGGTACCTTAGACTCCGTCTTCCTGCCGCCAGGGTCGGGGGCCGACAGCGGCGGGGCCGAAGGACTCGGTGCTACCAGCGCGCAAGGGGAATCGTCATGGAAGGGGTGGGGCAGCCGCAGTAGTCGAAGCAGCAACGGCGACGAAACCTTAGGCCTCTGCTTCAGTGATACGGACGCAGATCGTGGAGAAGGCGCCGCGGTGAACAGCGGGGTTGTGGAGTCCAGCAGTGTACGTTTCGCCCCCGGCGCGGATGGCAACGCGGAGTCAGGGGTAGCAGCAGAGCTGTCGGGGCTTTTCGTACCAGGCACGCCGAGAGTGGTGTATGGGCACGGGCACGAGCAAGAAGAACCTCCTCGACCCGGCGAGAGAGAAGTGGAGGGGAAATCCTGCTTGGTTGCAGCGGACCAATCGCTGTCACCGTCGAATTCTCAGGGGAAGTCGTTGGAGAGCGACCCAGTGGCAGCGCAATCAGCTTTGTGCCCAGACAACATTTCCGACTTAAGTGAGTCCGGGACGTTCGTCGAGCACAGCAGCGACGGCAACTTTTCCGCTGAATCAGCCCCGTCCTTCAGCCCGGAAAGTGCTTCGCACGCGTCGAGAATACGAACCAAATCAGGCGAACCGCGCGCAGGAACCCCAAAACGAGACGCCTGCGACAGCATAGAGGGGAACGGGGGGTCTGACAGAGGTCAAGAGCAGCCGTCGAACACAGCGGTGACTGCTACGCCACCATTACCCTTGCCATCAGCTTCCACTTCTCCCACAGCATAGAAGGTCCTGCTCTCTCGCGCATGGGCACTTCTTGGCACAATCTTGGCGCGCGAGCTCTTACCGCGGGGGTGGCGGGGATACTGCTCCAGCTTCAGGGTGAGGCGCACTCATCGCGACATTTCCGTTGAAAACCGGCGCATCGCGACAATAACGTTGAATACCGATGCATCGCGACGTTAGCGTTGAAACCGACGCATCGCGACGCTACCGTTGAAAACCGACGCATCACTCAAGCCAGGCAAGCGGTAGCGGCGAGGGATACTGCCGAGCTGGCAGTCGGGCTTCCCCGCGACAAGGGGGTGCTGGAATATGTTTTATCTTGGTGGCGGCGGTGACAGGGAATGTGAAAGAACCCACCGTTGACAGCGTCAGCGATAAAGGGCGTGTCCCGCAGTGCACGACTTTCAGTTAGAGGTCGTCGCCCCACCACAAGGTATTCCACCCCAGGATAGGAGAGAACCTGCCCTCCAAGGAACTCCGGGTGATCGCAGTGACGGCGGCAAGGGCGGCAGCGCGCTTGGCCAAGGCGGCAGCCCCGCCGCCGCCGCGATCCGCGCGAAACAACGCAGCTACGGCGAGCGTTGATACTCCGTCGCTGAGGAGGGGTTGGAATTTTGATGGCCACCGGAGAGAGCACGCTGACAGCGGAGACCTTGGGCAATAAAAGCACCCATGGCTTTTGCAACGACCCAAAGAGCCACACAGGGAAATTCAAGCTCCTCCACGAATAACAGGGACGATCCTGCCGGTGTCAGCGGCAGCGATGGGGAGGGTCTTGCCGGGGAGGCGTGTCATGACTACGATTTTTGACACTTTTACTTTCGATGAAGTCGATACTACGTTGGCAGTGGTGCTGCGCCGGGGTGTGGAGCCCTAAGGTGTGCAGTCTGCCTACTTTTACCCTATCGACGAGCTAGGAAAATATCACGACTAAGCATTTTGACACTTTGACTTTTGTTGAACTTGAGCCGCGACAGAAGTTGGCAGTTGTGCTGCGCCAGGGCTTGGAACCCTATCTAAGGTGTGCAGTCTGCCCATTTTTACCCGGGTTTGGAACCCTCAAAGTTGTGCACTCTGCCCGCTTTTACCCAATATCCAGGAGCGCCACAGCCACCATATATAGCAACGCTGGGCGGACGTTTGAAAGCTGTACTTGAACCCCGGACACTATATTTTAGGTCGTAGCCACCCACGTGACACCCGCTGATCATACCTGCTGGCACCCTGTTCCGCGAGCGCAGCCTCCACGCATTCCGTGCACCTTTCGCAAGGGAAAAAACATACCGTTTCGATGATATCTGGTATTTGCTCTACAGGCGTCATCGAGGACAACAGGAGAGAACCGGATTTCTGACGACTGCGCACGCTAGAACGCAGCACGATTTAAGAAAAAACTAATGCTGAAGTAGACCATCAGGAGGTCTGCACACGCCTACAAGCAAGTCATTCAGGTCCTCCTGAGACGACTTACCTCCGCTACATCGGATGCCGAAAAATAATCCACTCACCCATTCACGACTGTCAAGCACGAACAACGTTTCATTCACGACAGTCAAGCAAAAGCAAAATCTCTTCATTTACAGGTACACTTCTAACGTTACAAAAATACGAACGAAAAAAGCAGACAGAGTGTGCGCGCGACACCCGACAACCAACGGTTTATCCAAAGCGTTTCCCCAGGACGACAGGACCAGGCCTGCCAATAACTCACGAGTGCTGGACCACAGAGTAAAATCAGACAGCCACAACACCATTATGTCAAAGGTAAAAACAGAAACAAAAAACATTGTGCAATTCGCACTGCTCGTCAAGACTGAACGATTACGTCAATGGCGGCGACCAAAGCAACAAACGTTTGTGCGATTTGGACTGTTCGTGAAGACTGAGCAAAGCGCCAACGCACAGTAGAGGCGGTCGGGGTCATCGTGGACACGGGCATTCGCCGTATCCCAGGACAAGCCTCCGCCTCTCTACTATAGAGATAATGTTTTCATCCGGCAACACGGAAAGCGATTGATTGCGAGAATAAAGGACACCTTCCAACCTAAATAAACAAACAAGATATTCACTTCTATCGTACATCACGGCAAAAATCATACCCTAAATCCTTTCCCCACCTAACAAGTAATCGCAAACACTACAAACTCACGTTCTTTGGGCGCTCGTTGGACCTACGTACGATGCGAAGCAACCCCCCCCCCGGTGACAACAGCGCTACATAAAATCTTCTCTGCGATAATTAACCTAACATGAATAACCAAAAATAAATACCATAAAAGTCACGCCGAATACCCCGCGAAATCAACATTCGAACGCCCCACCGCCCTCTCCCTCAACGCATCCCCATCCTCTTTCACCGCCATCTGGCTGTAGCCGACCGGCCCATCGGAGTACTTCTGGACAAGAGCCCATACCCCGCCGCGCCCCCATCAATCTCCGTACCACCGTACCGACACTGTATGTGGGAAGGTTTCGTTAAACAGGAGCTGCGAACTCGGCGGCGGCGGCGGCGGTTGACGCGAGGTCGCGGTCTTTGGCAGGGACACCCGCGCCATTCACGCATACCACTACTGTACAGTTCTTCCTTAATTTCATCCGGAGTCGAAGGACTTCAGGTATTTTAAGCCGTGCTGGCTCAAGTGCTGGCGCCTCCACCCCTTCTCTTGGGTTTGCTCTTGCAGGGATCGCTCTCGCCGGCCGTTTTTCCATCGCCGAAGGTTTTGCCTCCCGGGGGCGACCGGGAACCACCACCACCACCACCACCGCCGCCGCCGCCACTGCCGCCACCACCACCACCGGAAACGGACTCCCCCCCCCGTGGTTGCTTCTTTTTCGGGATCGAATACCCGACTGCCTTCGGCTTGGCCCCTTCCTCTCCAGGTTTGTTCTTGCGTAGCGCCTCAGCTTCGCCTTTGTTGGACTTCTGCCGCCCAGGCTCAGGGTTGTCCTTCTTTGAAGGCATCTTCTCGTCACTCAGTTTTTTACGATGGCGCTGAACATCGCCCTTGTCTACCGCAGCCTTAAGGGCGGGGCTTTTCCCCTTCGCCTTAGGCCTCTCCTTGGGAGAGAGTCGCTGCTTAGGATCGTCGTTTTCCCCCTTTGACAACCTTTTCGAGGTAGGGCTTTTTCCCTTCGCCTGGGGCTTCTCCGCGGGCTTCTCTTTGCGAGAGCGCCGCTCCGTAGGCTCGTCGTTGTCTCGCTTCGACAACTTGCCCTTCTTTGGCGCAGCCTCCTCGCCGTCACTCTTGGACAGTTTGCGCTTTGGCGGCTTCACCTCATCGTTGCCACCTTTCGACGACTTGCGCTTACCAGGCTCGACCTTATCGCCGTCAGCTTTCGACAGCTTGCGCTTCTTCGGCTCTCTCTCGCCACGGACCTCTTCCCGGCCACCTCCGCCTTTTGAGCCCCCTGCAGCCCCGTCTTTCCTCTTACGCTGGCCCTCATCACCCTCGTCGTGGGTGCGCTCCTCCGACACTTTCTTTTTCTTTGCCACCTCATGGCCCTCGCCCTTCGCGGCCGCGGCCGATCGCTCCACCTTGCTTCCCTCGCCCTTGCCACGTTGTTTCCATCGCGATACCTGCTTGGCCGTGAGTGACGCCGTGATGGCGTCACCGTCGCTATCTTCGCTCCCCCGCCCTCCCGCGACCGAAACGCGAACGGGAGTTCCGCGTTTTCGCGCAGCCGGGGCCGCTGCCTCAGCTTCCCTCTCGTCGTCGCTCTCGCCCGCCTCGTCGCCATCGCTAGCGCTCTGCAGCTCATCTCTCTGCGATGTCCGCTTTGTTTTTTTCGGGCAAGTGTGCGGGGGGGGGGGGTGGGTTGGTTGGAGGGGGAATGACGGGCTTAAAGATCATGACTCGCATTTTCATTCGTTTTTTTCGTGTCTCTATCTTATCTCTTTCTTCTTAATACTCGGTTCGAGCGGTTGCAGAGTGTCCCTCGACTACGCGGACCTCCTCCGACCCCTGCCTTAAAGAAAATGCCCTCGCCGCTATCTCGCGGCGGGTCCTGCACGCCCTCGGCTCGTTGCCGTGCATAGCATAATGATTGTTCGTGCTAATTGCGCGCGCCTTACTGACGAAAGCAGCAGGTGAGAGGGGAGCTTTTGTGGCATGGGCCCAAGCTGTACTCCTTTGGTGACGAAGCACCAACACAATCGGAGCAACCTACAGTAGCGACCCGCGTTCGGGCCACATTTCCCTTCATCCTCCGACCGCTTGCGAACACGCGCAGTCGCTCTGTGGAAACCCCACGGTTGCTAGAAGTACACGCCCGCGCTCAACGCAACGTCCACAAGGAAACTTGACCAAGGATTGTAAAGATTATGTAGAAAAAGAAAACCGAACCGGGTATCACGTCCCCCAGAACGGCACTCCATGCCGCGGCGCGGCAACCCAGACCCCAACAACAGCTGTAGTGCGAGAAAAAACGTCCAAATGTCTGCCCTCAATGCCGTCTCCACCACTTCGAGCCACCATGCGTCTACACCGGGAGGGGGGGTGGGGCGTGTTCGGGTAGACTTGATCAAACGGCATCCTCTAGAAGATCTAGAGCAAGTGATCGCGGCAACCAAGAGGCTAACGCTGTCGCGGTCGATCGGCATTGCACGGATGCGAAGCTACGCACCAATTGGTCTCCATAACCGTGCTCCCGCATATCTTTTCTGAAGTCCACCATGAGAGCCTCCATACGTTCGTCCTTGCTAGCGTCAGCCCCTTCGAGCTTGCCCGGGGTAAGCTTGCATTGCTTCACTATGTTCCATCGGTGGTCTGGCAGGGGTTTCACCGTAAATGAGCGATTCGTCCCCCACAGACAGACGAAAAAAACGAAAGATAGAGAGACGGAGAGATGGAGACACAGGGAGATAAAGAAAAAGTGAGAAAGTGAGACAGACAGACCGCACGGACAGTTTGACGGGAAAACAGACAGACAGACAGACACATTGAGAGAGCAACACATTACGGACAAAGAGAGAGATACATGGTCACACAGGGAGAGAGAGATGTCGAGAAAGAGACAAAAATAGGGAAAAGAGAACAAGAGAGAACATGGAGAGAGAAAAAATACAGATGAAGAGGACAAGAGGGACAAAGATAGAGACAGACATACATACACATAGCGACATAAACAGAAGCAGTCGGGGAGGGCAGAAAGGGTGGGATCAGTTTCGACGCACGGAAGTTGTGCAGAAGGCACGGGACGACACATGCTCCCCGTCAAGTGGTTCACAGCCCTTTTTCTACCGTCCTGCAACTCGCAAAGATAGCACCTCCGTCTCAAATCTCCTGCTAACAATAAAACCATTGATGCGTCGGCCCGTGGCCCAAACCAGGAACAAACAACGCGGACAGCGTCCAGTACAAGGCGGCGAAATTCCAAAGAGTTTACTCTTTATATTATCCGTCTCGAGGATTTCAAACGTATATACATTTTTGAGGGGATTTTCTTGGCACCATTTTCTTGGGACCATTTTCAGTCTATTTTCGAGTAACTTCAGTCTATTTTCTAGTAATCTCACTCCCCACGAGTATCACGCCCCGTACGATAGAAATGGAGGAGCGGTTGTTGTTCCGTACGAGCACACACCGGTCGCCCACAACCACGCATCCGACCCGCACTCCATCTCCCACGTGATCTGACGACAAACCACGCCCTGTATGATACGAGCACGCACCGCTCGTCTTAGAAGCAAAACCTGTTTTTCTACCCCACCCACACAGCACCCAAACAGCGCCCACACCGTCCTTCCCTCACCCCCCCCCACTACGGTACATACTGCTGACCACGCCCCGTATGATACGAGCACACACCGCTCGTCTTAATGTTTGTGTTCTTGGCTATTAAAGCGATGACGTGTATTGGAGAGTCAGGCCGCATTTTTTAAACTGCCAATAAACGATTTTCATCTTCCTGTTCTCGAAAACAAAAAAAATCTTGGCGCACTCCATTCCCCACGTGATGGCGTGATAGCATCGCAGTTGTGTACGGTATATACGTACTGCTGTTGTTGGTGTGAATACTATGGTACAAGTCCTCAGTAGTAGGGGGTTTCTGTTTTTGTTTAGGTGTTTTTCTGTAACGGGTGACGGGCAATCGACAACAACAAACAACGTTTCCTTGGAAGCAGCCAGGGCCCCCCCTCCCCCCCCCTGGCCTTCTATACGAAATAAACGAGCACGTGATGCCGTCGACAAACCTATATCCCTAACCCCAGCCCTAACGCAGACCGTCACCGGCGTGGGAGAAAACAGGCCACCCGTGCCCGCAACACCCTGCGCCAAAATCAGTGCAATACGCTGCAGGTGGCCCCGCCTATCTCCCCCCTCTAGGTGCGCGGCGGGGATACTGTACTGCTGTGTGGTGCGTGCAGGAGCACACGGAAATACAAAAACTTACCGAGCTTCATCTCCCCGGTCTTCTTGTCCTTCACGAACTTGCGGACGGCAGCTTCGTCGTCAACGCTGTGAAGGCGGGGCAGGCAGGCAAAAACGGACAGACAAAACAAGACAGACAGACCGTCAAACATGTATTATGTTGGATTAAAATATGCACTGCGCATTGTCGGATAGCAAAACGAAGTAAACACACATGAACAACAAGAAAATATACCTGTCGCGACACATTGTACAACGATCCTTGCCCCCCACCGTCCCTCCGCGCCAAGAAACCATTCATCCAGGAATCATAAAATCTACCTCCTCCATGAGGACATGTACGCCCCATAGCACGCGCGATCGAAATATCAAACGAGGCTTGCAACGATTGTCGACAAAATGTTCGATTCTCACAGCTGAGGTGTCTTTTTTCCTGTTGATAAAAACCGTAACGCGTGGTTGCATCCTCACATCTGATTCCTGTCCAGGACGAGCCTTCCCACCCCCCACTCCCGCGCATCCGCCTTAGTCCTAATCTCCAAGATGACCGCTCTTTTTCGGGCTGCCGCCGTTCCCGCGATTTTGGTCTGTCGCGCAAGCCGTCGCAAAGAAGAGAGAAACGAAATAAATAAATAAAAAGTACAAACATTTCAGACGCAAGACAATGTCCACCATGACCACTCTGGCAAGGGAAACAAAGCACGGCCGAGCAATACCAAGTAGGGCAGTACCATGCTGTCAAATATAAGATTGCTGACGCAGCGGCCACCCTTACAAGAGCCGGGTGCGGTCGGGTCGTGTCGCCCCAGCGCAAACCACCACCATACAATACTCCAGGTGAACCCAGCAGGTAGGTTCTTCTATGCAATTTGGCTTCGATCACGCTAGTTCGCCTGTATACACAACCAAACGCGCACGTCCATATGCCAAATAAATGGGCGATTCCACGGAACCAGGAAAGAGAGGGGGGGGGTGAAGCAGGGGGTGTGAGTCCCGTCCATCCACCGTGCCACACGCGCACTCTTGTGTCAAGAAACGAAATATACGTACCACAGGTATTCCAGGTACAGCACGTCAAAAGGGGGTAGGCACCGATAACGGCTAACCATTGCAAATATGACCCGACCTTAATTCCACATTGTTTATTATTATAAATATTGATGCAGTTGTAAAGGGGTTAACGAGATTTAAATGATAAAGTCGTCACAACCGCCCACAGGAACAAGACCAACCAACCAACCAACCAACCAACCAACCAACCAACCAACCAACCAAAAGACCGACCAGCCAACCTACAGGCCGACGGGCCGATCGATCGACCGATCGGCCGAACCGCACGCACTCCGCGTACCGGGTCCGAAAAGAAAATCTCATCCCCCGGCGCGAGCTTGAGGTTTTCCGCCTGTACGACGTCGGTTTGCAGCGGAGGCGCTGCCTCGACTTCTCCCTCACCGGCGTCCTCGTTCGCCTGGAGGCGACGGTAACACCGCGGGCGTGGTAAGAGGGTCAGCAAGGGTGAACATAAACGAAAACATGCAGTAGCGGTGCTGGAGGGAGGGAAGGAGGGAAGGAGGGACGGACGGACGGACGGGGCGCGGGTGTACGTGTCCCCGCTCCCCGCGCCTGCAAACAGTAAGCTCAGTCTTCGTCCCGTCCAGCGTGG
This sequence comes from Alaria marginata, assembly GCA_037833945.1. Taxonomy (NCBI): domain Eukaryota; class Phaeophyceae; order Laminariales; family Alariaceae; genus Alaria; species Alaria marginata. The sequence goes on from JBBMKB010150052.1 coordinate 18,229, forward strand.
AAGAGAGAAGACTACAACTTACTTTCGACCTCTGCAAATAAAAGCTGTCCCTCATGTCGAAGCAGGAAAATTTGCCCCCACCCCTAGGTCATTCGACTACGGCTATGCATAAAAGGAGTACACCCCCCCCCCCGCCGCCAGCCCTCGCCGCCAAG
>JBBMKB010150163.1:0-18375 GCA_037833945.1 Alaria marginata
CGGTGCGGTGCGGTGCGGTGCGGTGCGGTGCGGTGCGGTGCGGTGCGGTGCGGTGCGGTGCGGTGCGGTGCGGTGCCGTGCGGTGCGGTGCGGTGCGGTGCGGTGCGGTGCGGTGCGGTGGGGTGCGTAGCCATCTCACGGTAGGAGTGCAGCGATACGTTTTTGAGCTCCTGACAAGAGAGGAGCTCAATATCTCACCCGAAACATTACCTCCGAGATTTTCATTCGTGCAACCCGGTCAACATTTCAATGCACTTGTCCTGAAGCAATTACCATTTGTAAAATGATCATATCAACCGCGGTGGTTCCTCACTTCAGGAGCTCAACCGGTCAGGAACGTTTGACTCCAACAAGTGCAACCCCTACCGTGGAATGAGCCTGCGGTTCGGTGCGGTTTTCATTTTCACGGTGCGGTGCGGTGCGGTTTTCAGAGTCAGGAAAACATACGGTGCGGTTCGGTGCGGTTTCACGATATCGTAAGTATTATAGGGTGCGGTTCGTTGCTGTTTTCGAGAGGACGAAAGTACTACGTGCGGCGCGGTCCGGTTAACAGCACCGAACCGCGACGAACTTATACCGAACAACGCACCGTAAATAACCCTGGATTTCGAGCGCGGCTATATAATAGTCCGCGCGCCGTTCCTGCGAGTTAAAGCCTGGAATTTGGATACGTATTATATGAACAATCGCCGAACTTTCGAAGCACGGGTGGTTTTTTCGGTGCGTGTGTATCTCGTCGGATACTTCGCAATATTTATTTTCCTGACCTCGGCATTTGTTTAGGCCTTAAGGAAACCAAATGTATCGCGAACGAACAGCATCAACGAAATACAAGCACCTTCTAATTTGTTGCGAGGGCTCACCCAGCACGCGTGCTATTGTTGAAGGAGGGGGCTGTTTCACCAAAAAGGGGTGGAGATTTGGAAGTTTACAGGAAAACCTGTCTAAATTTAAGGCACAGCCCCGCATAGCTTTGGAACAACTTGATTTCAGTACTTAGTCGATTTCGGCGTACCATCCTGGCTCTCAAACGACACAACGCGGTCAGATCTTCGAGTTTTTCTGCCAAACTTCTTGCAAAGGTGTTATGAAGTGCTAGGCGCCGACTGCGTTTGGACAAAATGGAAAAACCATGTATATATTTTACGCTTATCGTTTGGGGCTCTCAAGCTGAAACCGAGAAAAACCGAGTTCGAATGAACAAACACGAAAAAAAAAGTACTGTATGTTTAATGTTTAGCCAATACCAATACCTACCATCCTGCAAATGTTTAGAACGGTTGTTCTAGTTCATTTCAAGAGAAACAACAGCGAAACCTTCCACGATATTGTCATTAATGTGGAAACAAAAACTCCTACAGCGCCTATTGTCAGCCATTTTCACCCGCGTTAGGCGTACCGTTTGCCCAAATATGTACGTTTGAAGTCTGAACATGACATGTTCTTCCCCTGTTCGCACAGGTCGAATATTATACAATAAAAGTGCAAATCAGGTCGATATTAAATGCAGATTCTACGGGCTCAACAGTTGGCGCTTTCAACGTGAACCAAACTGTATCTACTACTTCGGAAAAGACAAGCATTGCTTGAAGACTCATCGGTTAAAGGCTGTTATATCTTCTTTGTCGCTCGATTTCGGCGAGTAAGGCGGGTTTCGGAAGTTTGTGTAGCAACGTCACAGACCTCTGGTCGCTAAATTTACAATAAATTAGTTTTCGGGAAGAGTGTGATACCACCCGTCGACAGCCCCCCCCCCGCGTGCTGGCCCCTGATACATGCTACGATTGAGGTTCGCGTTTTTTTCTTGAGATCTTCGCTTTAGGTGTCTCTGAACCTCACCCACCAGCTGATTTTGGGTAACCTGAAAGTGCAACCCGATGAACACACTGTGGCCTAGGCATACAAAAAAACGGATTGAAAAACAAGGAGTTTCCGACGATTTTGGGTTAAGGAGCCCCGTCATTCAGAAACAAAAAAACAAAAACGTGCTACCTCTATGGTAGCACCCGTCCCCTCCAGGAGTCCGTCTGTTGTCGTTAGACGCTCGCTGCAATAGTGTAAGGGGTTTGTTTCTCCACTTCATGAGCTCTAGACGGAAACCACACACTGTCCAGATCATGAATCTGCAAGAGCAATCCACCGAACATGTCCAGGGCCTACGTGTTTAACGGGCCCATAAGGAAAAGCACAAACGGTAATCTGATAGTACTTACTGGGTGTAGTTACTCGGAAAAGAAGCTCACTAAGAACGATACACTACCCTTATCGTTGGGCATGCCGGTAGCGCCCGTAAGGATTTTGCCCCTCTTCGCCCCTCCCCCCCCCGAGGACACATTCTACGATATAGAGGTTCACCATTTGTTTTCTGAAGCTCCTCACTTGAGGAGCTCTACACCCTCACCGAAAAACCGATTTCGAGCAAACTGAAAGCGCAATCCGATGAACAAACCCGTGGCCAATGTATACAAACCAAGCACATTTCAAAAATAGAATGACATTCCGACGATTTTAGGCTAAGGAGCCCCGTCATCCAGAAAATATAAACGCCAAAAAATGCTATCTCTATCGTAGAGCGCGTCCGAGTGCACCCGACGCTTGCTATGACATACCTAGGAGAACTAATAGCACGTTTAGGTCATTTACGTTTCTGGATGACGGGGCCGCTTAGACCAGAATGGTCGGAATGTCATTCATGTTTCTCGAGCTGGCTTCGTCGTAAATCGAGGACATGCGTTTGTTGCGATCGAGTTGCACTTTTTGTTTGGTGAAACCAATTTGTTATTTACAGGTATATAGAGCTCCTCAAGGTTGGAGGCGCAGAAAATCATTGCATGCATTCCAACTACTTCCGCCCTCTCCTTATTCTCTTGCCTGAACGCGTCCAGCGATGATGGCTGCTCGGGGCACACTGAAGGCGGTTATCACGGCCTTCTCGGCGATCACTATGGCAGTAGGCGTACACGTACCATGCCCCTCGGGCACCAGGGTGTACTCCCTGTCGGTATGGAGTGGGCATTGGCTGGACGGGATGGTGATGAGATGCACCGGCGACAGCGACGAGCAGAACATCCCTGCCGAGCTCGATGAAGACGGGGGGGGGAGAATGACGAAGAAATATGCGCGGGCACTGCTGGTGTTCAGAGTGTCCACTGGAGTGTTCAGAGTTGGAATAACGGTCTGGTCTACCTCAACGTCACCTGCCTGAACAACGAAACCTACCGCTTCGCTGATAGGTAAGCAAGTATAACTTTTAACTAGATCGGGACGCTCTCTAAGATAGGGGTAGAACATATTTCCGATTGACGGGCGATCCCACGGTAGAGGCGCGGCAAAAAGTGCTAAGCTTCTAACACTATATTAAGAGCTCAATATCGCACCGGAAACATAACGTCGAAACAAATCGTTTGCGCCTCGCGACCATCGTTCTGTGCGAATAGTCCTAAATCAAATAAACTTGAAAATATATATCATGCGAGCCGGTATTTCCTCGCTTGAGGCGCTCGATCAGTCGGAAACATTTGGCCCAAACAATGCAACCCCTACCGTGGGAGGACTCTTACAGCACTCCTGCTACACTAAGAAGCTACCCAATGTCGTTGGTTTGTGCGATATCGTCATATACCTATAGGTTATGACTTTGCGCACCGGGTCGCCTTTTTGTCTAGTGTCAATGATTGTGTCTGGGGGCAAAAGGTATCCTCCAGCGCCCACCCTTATACCGTTGGTTTTTAGTATTATTGTGTGTCTTGGACATGACGTGGTTCATCTCGGGTCGCATTTTCGTTATATTCTCAACAGTTTGTTTGGATGCAAAGGATCTCCCTCTGGGGACGAGGCTTGTGATAGTTGTGCAGGTAACTTTGTGGTGTCATGCGTCTCGGGGGTAGATAATTCGGCAGAGGGGGCGCGTGCTGCCAACAAGGCCGACATTTCCGGCCACACTGGTTCCGACTGGTGGGGCTCTTCAACCGAGTAGCCTACCCGACATCGTCGCCATACCACTGGTATGTCACCAAAGCACACGAAGTAAACGGTCTAGCTAGACGCCATGGGACCGTTCTTAGGGTTCAGCTTTGCAATTTCTCTCGAACTCACTTTTATGAGTGAGGTACTGTAATGAGCCCTTCGAGTGAGGAGCTACGAGATGCATCTCCACTGCTACCCCAAATCTTGCAAGAGTGTGCGTCAAAGATTGGTACATAGTAAAACCCCGCTTGCCAGTGCGCTGATCTTTGCCTCTTTTTCGTTTATATCGGCTTGTCGTGTCGTCCTCAGTAAACCGGCCGACGAAATCTACACAATCGACGACAAAACTATTATCTGCGGTGAAGGGGAATACGTGAGAGGTCTCATGTATGAACTCGAATACCAGAATGATAGCACCTTCCCGTACATTCTCAACGACCTGAATTTCATGTGCTCGTCTTCTACACTCGGTGAGCGTGTTCCTAAAGTATCTCATTCACACAGTGTTCATTTGTGGGGTATTCCGTTCTATGGATGGCGTTGTTTAGGACATGGCGCATTATTCTGTATGTTACATTACTCTTTAATAATACGTTTCCTCTGGGGGAATGTTGCTCTTAGCCGTAAGATGAAATATATGAACTGTATTCTCGTACTGGCAGCACATACTGCGCCAGTGCCGGTACTGGCTATTTTTTGCGGAGGAAGTGTGGAGAGGGAAACATGTTCACACAAGAATTCGACGCATTTTCAATAAGGTCCACCCTCGCGATAGAAAATAACAACAAATTACTGCCAGGAAATGTGGAAACATATATCAGGTACCTGGTATATGTTCAAAACAACATAGCGTGTTGTTTTTTAGTTTATCTGCATCGTCTTTCTAGTTTTTGGACAAGCCGTGGTCATAGGTGCCGTCCGTATCGCGCCCCGGTACGTGTCTTTTTTTGTCGCAGTGGATTCAGCACATTCCGGACGCTCGTCGATTTTCATCAAATTTTGATTAATCGCGTTTTAGCGCTTTCCGCTATTCAATTTTTGGACAATTAACTATCCCAACGTACGTGGTATATACGAGAACGTGCTCGGGGGCGCTCGACTTAGCGAAGTCGACCTTCTCAGTAGCTACGACGTTGACCCGACAATGATGGGCGGGGTGGTGACATTAGGTAAGTCGTGATACACTAGAGGTAGCTCGCCACGTTACAACAAAACTTAAACAAAATTAAAACAAAATACACAGTTACACGGTATGTGGCCGGTGCGGCTCCTTAAACAACTGTTGGTCTGAACTAAAACAATGTGGTGTTTGTTAATGGGGGTTTAGTTGATTGGTCGTAAAGGCAGTGCTTCAGATATACGATGGGTTTATAGCTACTGTGTTGTAGTCGGATTGGTTTCCAGGTGGTGTACTTCGAAGTATATATATGTGAAAAATATTTGGTTGGGACGATTGTAGATATAGTACCTACTCTGCAATAAGGTTCTTGCCGCTCACACGTACCATCAGTCACGCTCATTGCTTCGCATATGTTAGACATCCGTCCCCGAACCGATACCGACCGAACGCAGATCATATCTGCACGGACTGCAGCGGCGATTTAACGTTGCTAAGCGACAAAGATCAGCCAGAATACTGCGGGTTACCCACCTGCTCGGATGCGGAGTGCTGCAAATCAGTCGGCAAGTGCCATGATTGTTCCAATTGCAAACCAATGCAGATGCATATAGTCGGGGTGAATACTCCTGCAAGATCCGGTGCAAGATTATAATATTGACAAGCCTACCATGCAATGGCCACAAAACAACCAATGCGCCATGATTCAACACTTCGACCAATTTCACGTCGGAAAGAGAGGCTACACTTTACCTACCACCGCACTTCGAACAGTACCTTTAGTTAACGCCATGCGTTCGACAATGTGCAGCATTCAGGCACGGATCACGTCTCACTGCTCAACGGACATTTTCTACTCGTAAGTCATATGATAAGTCGTTGCTAAAAGTATTCGTGGTCCAGCAGGCAAACGGGAAGCTATGGGTTTCTTTGTTTCGGGCGGATGACCGTTTTTTTCGGGGAGACAAACCAGTGTGACTAACTAATTCCGGGACGAATTCAACAGAGTAGGTCATTTCCACACTAGGGGGAGATTGTTAACAACAAACCTCCACATCTAAGGTAGACGACATGTTCGGTCGGTGGGGGGCGGGGGTGTGATATGTTTCAGGGGAGAGGCCAGGTCGGTGTTAAGGTAGAAGTGTTGTGGTGATTCCGGTTCATTGCATTCCACAATCAATGGCGTTGGACGAAATCGAACAAGAGATTGGGCGATTAGCGGGAATGCCAACGACGGGTGCTACGATAGAGGTAGCACTTTTTGGCTTTTTTTTGTTTCTGAATGACGGGGCTCCTTAACCTAAAATCGTCGGAAGCTCCTTGTTTTTCAGTCCGAATTGTTTGTAAGCACCTAGGCCATGGGTTTGTTCATTGGGTTTCACTTTCAGTTTACTGAAAATCAGTTGGTGGGTGGGGTTCAGTGCGCGCTGAGGTCAGGATCCCCACAACAAAATGGGCGCACCTCTATCGTAGCATGGGTTTAACGCAATATCTGAATGAAGGCCCAGGTTCCGGTTAAACGATTGAACGCCACCTTTTGTACGGCTTACGATGACGAACGCCAACGGTACACCCTTATCTCCACATGGCAAGGAAAGCTGCAGCGGGGACGGTTAAGGGGCTTTACAGATAGCCACCAACAACCCCCGCCGTCTGTATGCTATTGTGCCATGATCGCGTGGACTACTACCTCGTCTGACGAAAGTACCGGCCCAAAACCGCCGGTGTCCATGTGTTTCGCCAGCCGTGTTAACTGACGACGACACTGACGCAAATACCGCACCACGCTGCCACCTTTATCTTCCGTGTGTTATAAACTATCAGGCGACCAAGAAGCTGAATCCTTCACGTTGAACGTAGTAATCGGCGTCGTGTCCACCGTGGTAGCCGGGGTCATTGTCTCGGCCAGCGCCTGGACTTTCCACAAGTTCAAGAACAAACGTTTCAACGTCATAGGTAGGGAAGGTTTTCGTTTGGAGTCACGCCAAGTGGAAGGACAGCCCCTGTCAGTTCCCCGTGAGGAGCATAATACGGCGCAACCTGTGCTCGGAGATGAAGTTGAACATATCTAGCCTGTAAAAGCCTGCAGGGGACCCCCATACTGCAGTACTGCAGTAGAAGTAGGAAGCAGCTTTCGGGTTTTCCAGGCGAGGCGAGGCGTGACACAGTAAGGGTCGCAAGTTTGAGCCATTGTTTGTTCTTATTGGTGGGAGAGAACTACCCAATATCGGTGGAAGGCATTCTGCCTTTTAACATTTTGTTTTGTAAAAAACCTAGGCCGTGGGAGTGGTCGTCGGTTGACATTTTCATGGTTCTCAGTGTCAGTTTCAATTTACCCTTAGAGCTCCTTGACTGAGGAACCTCGGAGAAATGGTGGTGCGCCCCTACCCTCGCATGCGTTATCCCTGGCACGGTACGTAGAGGGGGGTACGGTTGGGGTCCATCATGGCCTGCTTGACAGCGCTCGTAAACAGAGAGCCACTGTCACTACTTTCGCAGTGCGTTTGTAGTTGGCACCATTGGTTTATGACACGTGTCGCTAACTTGTTTACTGGGCTGTTAACTTGATTAGCAGTGGACAACCCCGAGGGAAACGAAACACAGGATGGTCGTAACTATTTTTCGGAAGCTGAGGTGGGCATGGGGCAGGCAGGCGTAGGGTGTAGTAGTATACTACATGCCTCTTGCTTCAGGTGTGTGAATATATATATATATATATATATATATAGATGGCAGAGTCAAAGTCACGCTGGATTTTACGTTTAAGATTTCGTATCAGCAAGTCGTTCTCTCAAGCCTACACTCTCGCTGGTCTAAGGATGTGAGACCCTCACAGCATATACGAGGGTGACATGTGGGATTCCTGGCGGAGCTCCGTGGTAACATGAGCACCAGCTTTACCATTCGATTAGGACCGGGTCGGAACGAGGCCAAGGTACAGTAGGGGGGTAGACTCACGTCCACCACCGATGTTTGGTCAACCGCACGCGTGTGTCAGTACACCACCCAAAACCGAACTCGACGTTGTTTTCGCTGACTCAGCTAGTTTGGCCATGTATATTGCCAAACCGAAATGCCCGTAGCTAGCTAGCTATCAAAATATACGCGCGCGAGGCTTCGAGTCGCTGAACCAAACAGAGACACAAAAACGTGACCCCCCTGCCGTAGGCTTGATCGGCGGGAGATTTCGGCGCCTATCTCAGTGATGTATTCGCAGAGGAATCTCAAAATGCCTTGTTGTATGGCTACTGATTGATACCCCCGGAATAGCAAATCGGCATGCACGCAGAACTGGCCTATAATAATGGACACCCCTGCACCCAGGGGACGAATTATCTTGCATGCCGACGCTCTTGATCACGTCCCGCACATACGGCAGTTTCTGAGCCCGTCACCCGTTTACCGGCAATATATGTTGGCGTTTAGCAAGCGGGAGACAGTCTATTGGCCAAGTATTTGGGACATGGGCTCTCTTCTTGCGCGAAGCGTCCCTTTTAACGGAGATGATCCATATCAGTGGTGCGCAGAAATTCGAGGTCCCTTATATGCCGTTTCCCCTTATCGCGGACGTGTTCTACGATAGAGGTAGCACTTTTTGGCGTTTTTATTTTCTGGGTGACGGGGCTCCTTAACCCCAAATCATCGGAATTTCATTTTATTTTTGCAATATGTCTTTTTTGTATAGATAGGCCACGGGTTTATTCATCGGATTGCACTTTCAGTTTGCTTAAAATATTTTTTTCGGTGGTGTATAGGGCTCCTCGGGTGAGGAGCTTCAGAAACAAAATGGTCAACCTCTATCGTAGAATGTGTCCGGCGGAATCCTTCAAAGGGGGCTACATCTTACCGTGCCTATACCATCGTGTGTGTGGCTAAACGAGACAGGCGCACGCACGTGCACGACGGAAACGAGATGTGTGTGGATCGACATCGGTTGCGGGCAACGATCGTACACGTACCACAACGTTACAGACTAGTGTGACAGGCGCACGTGCACGACGGAAACGAGATGTGTGTGGATCGACGTCGGTTGCGGGCAACGATCGTACACGTACTACAACGTTACAGATAAAGGTGTTCAATCACGATTACGACTAGCGTGGGGGAGGGTCGACACATGCTATGGTAGTGGGGCACCGTTGCGTTTCTGGGGATCCTCAGTTGAGGAGCTCTTAACCAGAAAACAATAAAGGGTACGCTGAAAGTACAACCCGATGGAAAAAGCCGTGGGCTCGGTACACCAAACGTCCACATTGCAAAATTACTATAACATTCTGACGACTTTGGGTTGAGGAGCCGAGTCATCCCAGGGTAGGGGTACAGCAATACGTTTCTGAGCTCCTGACATGATCTCACCCGAAACATGACTTCCAAGATTTTCGTTCGCACAACAACCCGATCAACATTTCTATCCGCTAGTCGTAAAACAAGTGCCCTCGTAAAATAATAATATCAACCGGTAGTTCCTCACTTCAGGAGCTCATCTGGTCAGGAACGTTTGACCCCAAAACGTGCGACCCCTAACGTGGGATGACCCAGCCCCGTAATTCAGAACACGATACTTCAAAAACAAGAATAGCATTCCGACGACTTTGAGTTAAGGAACCCCGTCATTCAGAACATACCAATTCGGCATAACATGCGCTACCTTTACCACCGTAGCGCGCGTTGCACCCCTCTTTTCCAGTAACGACCTTCAGCACACTCACAGGCATGGCTCGGCACCCCGCTCACAATGGTATTTTGAAAGGGGCGGTTGGGGCAGTGTAGGAGCGTGTAGCAAACATTCTATGGGGGTTCATTTCTGCGAACGAACCCGAAAAACAAGGCAACTACGTAGACACTCCCACGCGATTGGCTCTACGACGATGAAACGAAAGACCCTGAAGGTGACCCCCTTACTGCAGCCAGAATCTGGATCAACAAGGGAGTTCCACGTCGTCCACGAACATGAGCCTGACGATTTGCTGCGAAGTGTACATAACAAAGGCCGCATTGGACAATTCCGCCGCCGGCAAAGATAAATGAAGGAGTTGCAGCTTTGCCGATTCAAAAGTTCGGGATGGGTTACCTTAAGCATTGAGCTAGCCGCACGACACCACGAGCTGTTGCTGGGTGTCTCGAGACAAAAGTTTATCCGAGGAAGGAGTTATACATGAAGATGGAATTCGTTTGACGCGGTGTTGACCGGCGGTAAGAGATCAGGGCAGCACAGCTTTCGTTTAGTCGTCGAGTAGACCGCAACAACGCGAAGCGTTTTGTTAATGTTTCGCCATCCTCTGTGGCCCACTTGCGCTGTATCCGTAGAGACCATCATACAGTATTTCATTTCCGCATTACAATCGGAATCAGTTTGTAATTTTACTCGTCGTATGCTTACGCTTGACATTCGATCATGTGCAGCGTCAGGTTCAACGTCGATCATATTCATATATCCCAAGAAAGACAAAACAAAAACAGGAACACCATAAACGGAAACATACGATGCAAGTCTAACTCACTGTTTTGCCTACCTCCGGGCTAGCATCAACCCAACGCGCCTGCCTCCCACGCTCCACCCTTTATTATCATTACAGTATCACCTACCATTTTTGCTCTTGAGCCCCAAGCCAAAGTCCAACATATATTTATTCACGCATCGGATGTTGGGCCGCACCCGCCCCCCCTTGGTGTCCTGCTTGATCCTTGGCGATCTACCACTAAGGTGAAGCTTGGAGCAGGGTATTCTCCTCACAAAAGCTGAGTTTATTCCCAAGCTTTTTCCATGCGTTCTGCCATCTATGTTGCCTCCGCTCTGCGCGCGGTGACACCTGAGCCATGGAGATGCGACCTTCCAGCCCGAGCTACCCAACGATTTTTACCTTGAAAGCGGCAACTTCGTGGCTAGTCTAAAGCCACATGTATGTATGCTACGCTTGAAGTGTTTTCGGTTGCGCTTGATCGCCTTTGAGGTACAGCGTAGTGTCAGTATGTCCTTCGTGGCCGAATGTCCCTCCATGGAGGTGTACCTGCGCTGGCGGGTCTTCGTGGGTGACGTCCAGTTCGAAGCACGTGTCCCGGTAACACCGGTTTGAAGCGTCCCGAATACCCCCTCTCATGACGAATACGTCGATCTTAAGGTTGTTGTTCGCGATTAAATTTCCCCCCCTGCTTTCAACTTAGTTGGGAACCCTAACCAGCTTTAGCTGACCGGAAGTCGCTTGGATAAACGGCTGACGTTAGTTGATCTGCGCTCTTGATCGGCGTAGGTGCATTACGGTCGCGTGTACAACTTGGAAGGATTTGCGGCAAGGGCACCTCATGACAACGTGCTCCTCGATACCGATGAATCACCTTCCCGGGCCGACAAATTCGGCTCTTGGTAAAAGTCTTAGCAACCCCGTTGGCCAAGCCTGAAGGGATGTCATGGCTCGTGTTTCCTGGACATTCTTGTGGCGAGCCTCAGCGGAGGCTTTGGTTGCATTCTTTCGAAAGCGTAAGCTCGTCTCGGCGAGCGTTAAGCTGACCCCACCTAGTAAACCCAATATATCGTATCGTACTAGGGGATCATACACAGGGCCGTGAAACTCGTTGAAGGTATGAAAATTTCTGGTGTTCTTGGTCGTTTGATAACATTTGTGGTCAGACGTGTGTCTGCCGTGATCTCGAACAACGTTTTGGCTGGAGATGCCGATTCTCGACCAACCTATGTGCGTGTATACCGCAGAAGCGAGATTGCGGCTTCGACCCCCCACGGACACATTCTACGATAGAGTTCACCGCTTTATCTCTGAAGATCCTCACTTGAGGAGCTCTATACGTCTCAGAAAAAAGGGTTTTGAGCAAACCTAAACTGCACTCCGATGAACAAACCCGTGGCCCATCTACACGACAAAGGCATATTGCAAAAAACGAATGACATTCCGACGATTTTGGGTCAAGGAGCCCCGTCATCCAGGAACAAAAAAGGCCAAAACGTGCTACCTCTATCGTAGAACGCGTCCACGCAAGGAAATATCATGGTTTATACAAACTTTTTTTTGGTACAGCGGGACATGGGCGGAGAGAGAATATCCCAGACACAGTACAACCACGTTTTTGCTAGACACAGGACTTGTTTGTTTTCCACCATTCGACCGTATTGTTGTCATTCGACCAAAATGTTGCTACTGCAGTGCTATTGTAATAGCTGGCGCATGCTACAATAGAGAGGGCACGTTTTGGCTGAAACGGTTTCTGAAGAACGGAGCCTCTTATACCCAAACCGTTGGAATTTCATTATTCGTTTTTAGTAGTATTTATTGTACACCTAAAATCATCTCACGGTAGGGGTGGAGCAGAACTTTCTGAGCTCCTAACCCGAGGAGCTCGACATCTCACCCGAAACATTATTTCAAAGACATTCGCTCGCGCAACCCGACCAACATTTCTATGCGCTAGTCCTCAAACACATATACTCGTAGTATTCTCAAACTAACCGGCAGTTTCTCACTTAAGGAGCTCAACCGGTCAGGAACGTTTGACCCCAAAAAGTGCAACCCCTACCGTGGGATGACTCCCTACATCGTTCAGGCCACCGGATTGATCATCGGGCGGCACTTTTGCCCGTACTCATTTTTCCGGAAAAATAGTTTTTGAGAGAGGTGCCAAAAAAGACACGGTGCACCGCTACCGTGGCATAAGCAGACTGTAGCTATTTCCTGTGTAGATATATACAGCACGGACGCCAAACAAATCCGTAGGTGGCTCCTCTCTAGGGACAATGATGGTCCGGGCGGAGAGGTCCCCTATATACCGACGTCTGTCATCATATTTGGCACCCTCTGGCACTATGTCAACAAATAAATCTGTTTGAAGGTATGTATTATATATACAGCACGGATGCCACACAAATCAGCTGGTGGCCCCTATCTAGGGACGAAGACACAAAAAATAGGCTCTGAATTTAGGAACTAGCATTCAGCGACAAACAATCACACCCGACCTAAGCTAGCCTTGCAACAGAACCGTTGTAAAACAAGGATGATATCCTCCACGCTATTGGCTAGTTTCTCCGTTAAGGAACCCCAACAGTCCCAAACACTTTGGCCTAAATGTGGTACCCCCATGGTAGACCGAATCTTCCTGATATTGGCATGTCTATATACCACACTCAAGCTGGCTCCAGGGATAAGAAAAAGTATGAAGCCATCGACGAACAATCCCATGGCCAAGCCTAGCCATGCAACGAGAAAATTGGTGACACGAAAATGGGTTTCTAGCGTTACTGGGAGGCTTTTCTCTTAAGGAACCTCACCGGTCAGAAACAGGTGGGCCTAAATGTGCCACTGCTGCCGTGGCACAAACCGTGTGAATACTAGAACAATATAACTCACACACAGCTGACTTTACTCTAAGAAAAATACATGAAAATATAGCCCAACGAAAGTTCCCATTGTGCTGGCCTACGAAGAGGATTGTCAAGAACAAATATGAGTTTCCAACGCTATTGGGTTGGCTCTTTGAGTCGAGGAAACCCCCGTCAGCCAGAAACAGGTTTACTCAAACGTACGACCACCCCTCCTGTTTTGCAAGCATCTCGTGAGCGATAATCAAGAGTAAGCGCCGCGTAGATCGTGGGACTCTGCGGGCATAGCGCCTCCTGGGAGCAGGACCAGATAGTACCCCGCTCGTGTATTTGCAACCAGAAGGTGAGATGGGTGCGATCGAAACAACACGTGTCTCGGTCCGAGGAAAGCTCGAACGCGCATCTCACGACAGTGGTCTCTTTTTTGGCTAAACCGTTTTTGGAGTGACAGGGCGCTCGTTAAACCCCAATGCCGTTAGACTGGCATTCTTGTTTTGCGTTTTTTTCATTTTGTTGTATAGCTGCGCAGGCTAATAGATTGATCATCGGACCTCAGTCTCAGTATTATCAGCCTTCTTGTTTCCTCGAGGTATATAAAGCTCTTGGATGCAAATCCTGATAAACGTTGTGTACACCCCTTTACAGCAGAGTGCGACCTCGCAGGACGAGGCCTGTGCCTCATTCAATCGTGGGTTCGCAACCGAGAGAGCCATTCGTAAGGTGGCTTACCTCGTTCGTAGTTATCGTCAGATATTTCCGCCTGGTGGGCAGCAGCTTTCGCGCTTGCTTTCATTGGGATTCTGGGTTTGTGTATGGGTTGTATGATTGCAACAAGTGGACCATTCATTGTCAAATGAAAAATGGAATGCAACAAACAATACATCATCATGCTTCCAAAAACATACAGCATTATGTACTGTGGTATGACATGTGATTTACTCTGCAGTGGCACCGACTCATTCTACGATAGATGTGCAGCATTTGTTTTCAGCAGCTCCTCACTTGAGGAGCTCTATACCTCACTGAAATTTGTTTTGAGCAAACTGAAAGTGCAATCCGATGATCAAACCCGTGGCCCATCTATAAAAAAAAAAGCATGTGGCAAAAATATATGGATATTCCGACGATTTTGGGCTAAGGAGCCCCGTCATTCAGAAAGTAAAAACGCAAAAAGTTGCTGCCTCTATCGTAGAACGCTCCTATGGTCTACGGCGAAGCAGGACGCATTGTACTACTACACCATAACGTGTTTTTTCGTTTCTCGGACAGGTTTATCCGAAGTAGCAAGGGCTCGCCATATTTATTTCTATATCGCAGCCATGCACAACGAATGTCAAGGCTCTTTACTGAGCATCGAACTTGGACGAGACGACTGGGATGTTAAAAACCCCCGTGGGTCGAAGTACTCGGTAAATCCTTCAACAATGGTTTATAGCGCCCTGCGTGTCCGATGGTGCAGCAGGTGTTGTTTGTGCCTACAAAGCCGAATTTTTCAGTGCAATGCCCCTGACTGCATATATACTCGTATATAGTCGTAGGGCCAAGCGGTTCGGCCGGTACCCAGACGTACGTTGTTAGGGCAGGCGTCCCCCTTGAGTGTTCCGGAACATAACGCGCTGGCGAAGAGAACGCAATGGTGCAAACACAATGCATATAATTTGCATGTACATACACCGTAAATATCTGTACGAATATATCGTGTTGAGCTCACTTGCTCACACCCCGCGAAAAATCGTAGCGTCTCAGAGCATCCCTGCTATCATTCATTGCGTTAGCGTGAAGTAAGTGCCCGCCTTGGAAATAATGGTTGGAGGCCTGACGATTGGAATGTTTAATGGCATACTGCGCCATTCTACACACGGCCAACAAGAGTGGCAGCGCGTGTCTTGCATGCATCTCCATAGAAAACGCGCGTGTCTTGGGTAGCTTGCTGGCCTGGCAACAGGGGGAGTAGTACCTACTACTGTAGTTCCCCCGATATACGTGAGACGTGCACTTCTATGCCATCATATTTGAATGAAGCTCCGTGGTTTGACTGGAGAAACAAAACAACCTATAGTACGGGCCCACCAATATAAACAAGGCCCCAAGTGCAGATCGAGTTTCTATGTTGAATGGTACGCGTTTCGGACACAGTACTCGTACCTGGTATGGAGGTGTTGTCATGAGCTGGTTCGTGCTGAATTTGCTCAAGTGCTCAAGTGATGCCTGCGTCGAAAATTTTCGCGCGGTTCGTGCGAGGCAGACTCTGGAGTTTTGCCCACGTGTTCTGAGACCCCGTACAAAGACTTTGATGAGTCGTAGAGGCTACGATGTGGTTTTTGCCCCGCCTGAAAAGTGGGACATCGGAATCAATGGGACATTTCGGGCTGCTGGGACGCCTGACTCATGCCTCGTCGGACGGCCAGTTTCGCCACGTCATGGACGCGTATTCTAACCCTAGCGCAGCATACCATAATTACCCCATATTTCAAAGCTTGTGGAAGAGTTCATACAACGCGTCCCCACGTCCCATACGTATTGAAATATTGAATGACAGTGTCGCCTAAAAACAACTACATCAAAACAGGGTTGGCACTTCCACTTCTGTACGGTTGGTGTTTTTTACACATTTATTCATCTTCACAGTCTAGTATGTACAGCCACAAGACAGCAAAACAGGCTGCAAGGCGATCGGCGTGGAGTACTGCACATTACTGAATTATAGGCACACTTGCAAACAAGTCGTCCGGAGACAAATACTATCAATCCTTTGCACAGCTTATTTACACCTACAGGATAGCGTCATCCCACGGTAGGGGTTGCACGTTTTGGGGTAAAACGTTCCTGACCGATTGAGCTCCTCATGTGAGGAACTACCGGTTGGTATGATAATTTGACGAGTGCATTTCGTTTCAAGACTAGCGCTTAGTAATGTTTATCGGGTTGCGCGAACAAAAATCTTGGAAGTCGTGTTTTGGCTGAGATATTGAGCTCCCCATGTCAGGAGCTCAGGGACTTATTGCTGCACCCCTACCGTGGGATGACTCGATACAGGAGTTCCTCCTCGTCCTTATGTACATCGTGCCATTTTGAATTAGCCGTACCGGGTCTTGAACGTTTGCGGTGGCAAGGTATCAATCTGGTGACCATACATATTAGCGAGTGTTGCGTAAAGTCGGACATGCGGTTTGGACAACGGCCCGCACGGGTACATCTACCCGTGAAGGTACGCTTCTTCCCGAGGTAGTCAGGCTAAGGCCAGCCCTACCCTGTTAGCTCCTTTTCCCCCTTTTATTGCGTTTTTCCCTTATCGTTTTACGTTTCCACATTTGCTACCTAAGCGCTCTTTCAACAGAACAAAAATATTTTCACCATCATCTTGAGTGGGCTTCACAGTTCACTCCGTACTATACCTGTCCATCTCTTGTCAAACAGAGACGCGGTCGCGACACGCACGATTCTTGCATAGCAAGGACGGTGCCTCCACCCTTGGAGTACGCAAGTTAACATGCAAAATACTAGACAAGATAAACAAACATAACGTTTCCACCAAAAGCTGTTATAAAGAACACTGTGGACGCGTTCTACGATAGAGGTAGCACGTTTTGGTGTTTTTAGTTTCTGGATGACGGGGCTCCTTAACCTAAAGTCGTCGGAATGTCATTCTATTTTTGCCCGATGTTTTTTTGTATAGATGGACCACGGGTTTTTCTTCAGATTGCACTTTCAGTTTGGTCGAAATCAGTTTTTCGGTGAGGCATAGAGCTCCTCAAGTGAGGAGCTTCAGAAAAAAAATGCTGCCCCTCTATTGTAGAATGCGTCTGTGGGAGGCAAGTACTGTGTAGCCATCAGCAAGCCCTGGTTATCCTGCCTTACGTTGCTTCTGGCGTTAATGCGGAAGGTACACAGTTTTCGGAATGAATGTGTACTATGCTGACGCTTGTCACGATGGAGGAGGCACTTATACCTAATTTTTATTCTGAATGACGAGACGCCTTGACATAAAATTGTCGGAATGTCCTTCTCGTTTGGCAAAGTGGGTGGTTGAGTGGGTATGTTTTTATACCTAGGCCAGGCGTTTGTTTGTTCATCGGGTTGTACTTTCGGTTTGCTCAAGATCAGTTTTTGGGTGATGTATAGAGCTCCGGAAACCCTGCGGTGCACCTGTACCGCAGCATATGTTTCCTGCTTCGTCAGACATTCCCTCGAAGTTTCTAGAAGGTTCGGTATGTGAGTCCTGGAAGCTATGCCATGAAACGATTGAGTAGCGCATATGTTCTGACTGAGACGGTACATAAAAATGTCAACTTTGTGTTTTTACCAAGAAGTTAGTACATTTGGTTTGTAACTTTGACTGTGCTCACCTCCCTTAAGGGGTGGTTTTAGATATTGGTACATTTCTACAGCTGTAGTCAATGACCATATCGTCGATACTCGGAACTATACTTGCCTGGCATGCCTTAGCATCACGGTGATACACACGCCGAACGCGAATATGTGTATTACGTGAAACACTAGTATAAAATGTACCTTTGACGTGTTTGGCATAAACTGGATCAACGTACTCGTACCGGTGTACAGAAGTGAGATAACAATCGTCGAGGACATACTCGTTTCAAGTTGTGGTGTCAACAGCGTTAACATTTTGACCACGTCGTGTGTGCTCGAAAATGACCAGGCCTCTCGAACAGTCAAGCACAATCGAGACGATGGGTGTTGGTCCGAACCTGTTACTGTAAACCAACTTTTTGTTTCGTTTTATCTCTTCCGCTTCCACCTCCAAACGCGGTTTAAGAACAGCGATGAAGCCAGCTAGCATGTTTTATAAGGCCATCGCGGTCGGCGCCGCGATCAGCACATCATCAGCCCTCAATGCATCGTGTCCACTAGGCACCAGAGTGTACTCCCTGACCGTATGGAGCGGGTATTGGCTCGACGGGCTGGTGATGAGATGCACTGGCGAAAGCGACGAGAACTACTACAT
>JBBMKB010150274.1:2858-18370 GCA_037833945.1 Alaria marginata
TCCCTAAGGATGAGGAATTGCGTCTGCTAAACTGAAATCGAGCTCTGCGGCTCGACAGAAGCGCGCACGCCAGACGTTTGAAGTTGCTGTGGAGTGGTGTGGAGTGGTGTGGAGTGGTGTGGAGTGGTGTGGAGTGAACAAGGACGCCCGACGACCAAATAACGCCAGCGTTGGTGGTTCATCGTTGTAACCATGCTGTTCTCGTGAGCTCAGGAAAACACTTCCACCACGCGCAAACTACCGGCAACGATAAATAATCGCGCGGGGCATGCTGCAACCCGGCCCCGCGGCTCTATACAACCCTACGCGCAAAAGGTTTGATGGTACCGTCGAGTGCACAGGCATGGATGAAGCCATAGACCATGGCTAGGGTAGAGCGGGTATCCCTCTTTTTCACGATCGGGTTTGAGCTACTGGCCGGAGTGACTGTGTACTTCCTTCCCACAACAAAATATGGGATACAGTTTTTCTGGGGCAGCGTAGCTAACCAATCCATGTCGGTGTCGTATAGATAACAAATACGGTGCAACATCTTAAACCTGAACAAGAATAGGGGGGTCACTCGTCGGAGTGACCTATTAGCCATTGCTAAAAGAGGTTCAGAAAGGGACCCCCCTACCGTAGGCTTGGCTTATACACTGACGCGGACGCCAAGCCCTCCCCGAACCGTCGGAATAAAACGTTCAACACACGGATCGGACGTCCTTCTTTACATCCAAAACTCAAAGAACCCGAGGACGAAAACGGTGATCCCGCAGGTCGATACCGCCCGCACGGTTGCTGTCGCCAGATTTCCACCGCCATCGGCTGGCCACTGATTAACTAGGGCTCATAGAGCCAGCGTGCGTAGCGAATTACCCCTCCGGACAACGTCGAGGTCCCGCCGCACCCGTTTATTATCACAAACCCGTCACACATTCGGAAGATCAACTACTGATTTACAATGTATTCCACAGCCAACGTTTCCGAACTGTCTCAGTTAGACGGTAGATGCCCAGAAGCACATCAAATACTACTACAGGACATCGACAACACAACGATCGTTTCCTGGCTGCTACCGGCCCCAGTTCGTGTAGTGGCGATGATGTCTGCATGGACTGAAAACATAATCGCAAACAAAACTAGAACGCGGTCGCGAAATATCCCAATGTAACGCTCGATAACGGAAATACAACGTATTTAGTTAGCCTACACCCGTGGTGATAACCCTCTGTGAGGGGACTAGGTAGGCCTACACGCACAAATTAGTGCCGTTAAACAACATCAGACCGCCAACATAGCGGATTGCTGCCAACTTCCCCCTGCAAAATATAATGCACGCCATCAACCTACTACCCAGCATATCAATTTCCGAGACGCGATTTAACGCTTTCTACCGACCGCCGCTGAGAAGGGTCGGATTTTGGCGTACGTAAAGAAGACATTTCAAATAACATACAGACAAGTACAAAATTGTCACCACTAATCATCACGCTTGCCAAACTTAAGTTTCCTATAAACCATTGAAGGTGCGACGTCGCCGAAGAAAATCAACGCTATCATTATTGGCCCTGGCCGAAGCTATTCGTCACAGCAATACACGCGTAACGTCCGTGCTTATCACGTAGGTTCGGGAGTGTAAATACACTCCAACTGGCATAGGTACTAGATCAGACACAGCTGACGGCAAGTGACAGCTATTAACGTACCACCACAATTTTACACATACACCATCCCATATACTAACTGGTAACCACGGTTATTTTGGCACACACAGGTATAGTTGTACTACTACCGTAAACGTTCACCACTCTAAACGTACCATATCAGTTGCTGATGATTCACACACCTCATTGGGCAGATGGCCATGATCAAGCATGTGCGTGCCCTATCGACCACAACCGACCCAATATAACACGAGACGAAATGCTACAGTAATGAGACACTACTTCACTAACACCACCGACGACTTGTGCCCCATCACAGTTGACGTCTATACGAAGAACGCCGAGTTCGCAATGCCCTGTGGAGACGGAACGCTTCCGCCTACCATGGGCGCTGAAAGTTACCTTCCGCCGTCGCAACCTTAACTCGTAAGCATTATATACAGTTATAAACGTTTAGCAGTTCGCAGGCAAAATATGTTCACAAACAGTACAGGACGCTAGGCATGATCCCCACCCGAGCTACTACACCTCCTCAGCGGTGCGACGTTCTCATTGTCTCAGTTCCCACATAGGAGTTCGGCTAGGTACACCTTTGTACTTGCCAATAGTTTTTTAACCATTAACACAAGCTCCACTGGGTAGAGTGCCCTACAGCTGAAGTATGGCATACCAATGCACTTCGTTTAGTATTTGCGCCCACGAGAAGCATCGTTGCATTCTCCTCCTCCTCCTTAGCACGAGGGGACCCTCACCAAAGCGTTTATGGCGCTGAAGTGAAGTGTGGCGTCCTACCAAGTGGTACCAGGGGTAATACCCCCTGAAACACACCTCCACCATGTCTGCAAATATCCGTGAAAAATGGCCCGTCCAGTTCCTAATCGCGTCTTCTCCAGTTTTAGCGCAAGAAAATCTCGGTCGAAAACACCTTGTTTCGTTGACTTTTGTCAATATACCAGGCAGAGTCCATACCTCGTGTGGATACCTGTGTGCGACCACAGACCAAACTTCACTATGCTATAGCCCCTATACTGCCTGTATTTGTCGATGAACGCCTCGGGCAATATACTGAACTTTCTAGCACTGGTCAACCCCCGTAAATGCTTCTCCGTTGCATTGGCTGTCGTTGATGTAGAATGACCCGTCGGTATCTAGCCGGATAGTCTCTCCCGACATCAGGCGGAACTCGTAACCCTCGTTCTCCGGGAATGACCTGGCCTCCTAATAAATTAAAACAAAAACAAGACACACGGCGGACGGAACAGTTGCACGTGGGACACAGTTTGGTAGAGAGTCACAAACAGTAGTGGGCTCCCTTCGCACTATAGCGCGTTATATAGGCCCCACTATTGTACCCTCTTCGCGCGACGTGAGGGAGGTACTGTAGACCTCCTTTACATGTTTCGGGGTGTAAATGAGTTCGTAGCTCCCTCTCTCAGAGATGGACCTCACCCCTTACAAAGTGCAACAGAACGACCAAAATTGTGGGTTAAACACAACCACGGGGTAGATCGTTTGTGTCGGGCCTAGTCTAACAGCGCTGCCAACGGAGACCGGAATATGAGATGGACTCAACAATGCATCACAATGTCAGCAATACACAATCGACAGAAACGCGAGAGGGCGGTGGGTTGATCGCGCAGGCTCCAAGATCGGTTAAAAATTTGAGGGGTGTGACTTGGGCTCCAAGTTCGTGCTAGCAACAAAGAGCAACTAGCAAGCAGAACAGCACGCACGAGGAGCACCGGCCGGGCTTACTGAAGACAGAGATATATATCGCCTACAACAAGGACTGTAGCAATCAGGCCTCCGCAACGAAGTATTCATAAGAAACCCGAAGATAGTCGAAACAACACGTGCTTGATACACTGGCAGCCCAAATCTACCACTGCTTCGGAACGAGAGAACCGCTGCTTGGCCTTTTAACATTTAAATATCGAAAACGCTCCAATCATTCGCATGGAGCCTAGCAACGGTTTCAATGAAGAGGGGCGTGACTATGCTTCCCGAAAACAGCAAATTGGAGAACGAACAAACAACCAAAGTGGATTAAAACCCAAACAGTTGACTATAGCAGAATCCTGTTGAATCTCTTCCATGGAGAGAGATGTACTCAGCGTGAATGACGCTCTGCTCCTGTTTCATTCAAGTACTTCGACGTACAGGCGCCTCTATGAAGTAAAATGACTCCAACAGCGTCGATTGAAAGTTCACGTCGTATTGTATCACACATACATAGTATACCCGGCAATGAATAGGCACTTCGAAGGTAGTATAGATATTTGACGACGATATCGTGCGTAACCCTAACGAAATTGGGGGGTGTCATCTTGCCAGTTGAATAAAGCCGTCAAGGTCACAGCCTGACATTGGAAGGGCGTGTGTATCTTTACCTGCTGCAGCATCCGTACCCCGACCGCCTCCCCGAGGATCAACCCCTCTTCGCTGTCGAACCTGTAGTGAACACCACACATCGACCTGCAAGGCACAACAATGAAACGTTTCAATTCGTTCACATGTTTCCCAGTTAGTTTCTCTCGGCCATCTTCTTGTGGATATAAGTGGTCGTCAGTGGTGGACGTTGACGCTCATTCTTAACATACATAGTCAGAAATGTAGCGAACAAATCTTCGATTTATATTGGAACGGCATCTACGATACAACGTCAGTGGGCAATAACGACGGCAACAACATCAATAATGATACTCAAAATATATCGTAGGCATGGGAGGGGGCCGGAAAGTGGAGCAGGGGAAGGCGTTTGACGCAATAGTCGTCAAACGGGAAGTATGTACAGGATACAGCACAACTCCGTATGCTCCGAGGTGTACTCTCAGTCGCAAATGACGCATACACTGGGCGTGGCCGGATACGGCAACTGTAGATTAACAGTCATTGCATGGGATTTCGATCGTTGCCGTTACGTCACTGCAGACGTATGCCATGGCGGGGGCGCCTCTCGTTTTGAAGAGGCTCCTCGCTCGAGGCACTCTGTACCTTACACAAATACTATACCTGATACTTGATACATGGATTCCACTTCAACGTAGGAGCACCCCCGTGGTCCATTTTCATCGATACATAGAGTGTAAAACGTAAATGAGATTCAGACGATCTTGGGCACATCTTCGCTCGAGGAGCCCCGTCGACCAGAATGTGTGTTCACCTATCTATATACAACACGAAATGAAGCCTATGATTGAACAAATTTACCAAAAAGGGAAACCACCAGAGAATAGTTCCACAACAACAGTCAGATTGTGTCCCCGACAAAACGGTTTCCATAGTTTCCACGCACAGATTGATGAGTATCACCATGTCAACGCTGGTACTACAGTAGGCAGCACTTTGGCTAACACTCCTGGGAGCCGCCGACATATATATTTTACGAAGACATACAGACCCTAGAATACGCGCGGTCTGAGTACGACACGCATTTTTGCTGGTATGAGGTTCGATCAATTCTTCGATCCTACAGCTGTAGTGTATGTTTAACGTTTGCTAACATATACTGGCGTAGCTCGTCTTGTGATGGCGCTATTCTCGCCCGGTGAACGGCCAATGCCTACGGCCCGGAGTGGCGGTTTTTCTCCTGTACTAGGGCTACCAATTGAACGGCCAGCCAAATCCCACGAAATAGCCTCAACAGAAACTACGCCAGGCATTTCCGGACAAAGACCGAGTTCGGGAGCGATCGATGTCAATGATTCTTGATACTTTTACCGTTTTGTCGAATTTGATAATTTGCCTGGGCTGATTCGGTAGGTTTTAGATCGCATTATCCCCGCGGTAAATATAAGCTCGCAGATTCTTGCTGTACCTGCCGAATGCGATGTTGACGGCCATTTTATTAATTTCTCCCTCGTAGCTCAAGCAGTCGTCGCCGGTGTAGGACAAGAGCTCCAGTCCATCATCATCGGGATACACGGGGTTTTCAAAGCAATCCGCGCCCCGCTCCAGTCCCACAAGAGCCTGTGTTTGGTAGTCAGTTGAAGCAGAGTGAGAGTGGTATTTGAGTTCGATAAAAATTGTAGTGGGTGTCGAGGGATTGCTGTTACGACAAGCGATGCAGACGTGGCAAACCGTCGCCGAAAATACAAGTTTGGAGACCATTGAGTCTACGCAAGGTAGAAATCGGGCGGTCGCACACCAATAGGAACGTACTGTTCTGGGCACCCTATGTGCTTCATATGTCGTACGCATACCTTATTGGGTATCTTGAGATCGACTGGCTCCCCCTAGCCCTGTGGCCGATACATTGACATGGCCGACGTGGTCATAAACCAACAAGAGGGTTGTGTAAGAGTGATAGCTGCAACTGACCTTGAGCACCGTTGCGAAGGCGCCGTTCTGGACGGCGTGTCCAGCGGGGTAGGACGGGTGAGCCGGCGACCCCTCTTTTACTGCCTGGAACACCGCATTCGAGAACACGGATAACACGATGAATGCCGTAGAACACAGGAGCGTTCAAAGCAAGGAATGAACCCATGTCTCGTTGGCGCACAAACCACCAGATCCCCAGGTGTCAATCGTCCTCTCTCAACTTTCGATATAAGCCAAGTACCAAGTGTATGCAACAAGGGCGAAGCAACGGCAGGCCGACGCAGTCAATACCCTCGCCAGTACCCCGCACGATACAGATACATGTTCGTGAGCTGTCATACTAAACACATTTTAAAAATACCTGGGACAGGAAGTAGGTGCGCCCCCGTTTCCCAGTCTCTCCGTTAAGTTCTGCATTCTTCACGGCAACTCTCTCTAGCAACTCCTCGTTTTCCAGAAGAGATGGGTGGAAATCCACTTCGAGGTGGCCGTATAGAACATTGTGTAGGGTCCCACCGACAGCCTGTCTCGAACAGCGATCGAAAATCACACATGAGAAAACAACCGACATAAGTTTGACGCACAGGTGCTTCGTGGTTAAACAATATAATTGCAACTGCAAACACATCAAGACCCACGTTGTCAAGCTACTTCTCCAATGACAGAGAGTTGTGCGAAATACGCATATTAAATTCAAGTAGATCGTGAATCCATGAATACGATCGACACAGTTATCTAGGGTTACATGGTTTGTGTACATGATGTGTGTACGTGATACGCCTTCGGTAACGCAGATCACATACAAACAGCACATCTACCAACTGTCTACACAGGCCATCGGAGACGGCACTGCTAGGGAAGCGGCTTATCATGAGTAACGTTTCATGAACAAGCATTCTTTACTCGACCTGTTCAAAAAGGCGTGTCTAGAACGGAGAATAGGGGATACTAACCGTACTACAAGCAAACCAACCGAGGTGTATGTCGGGGTACCCCATACGAAAAAGCCGTACTAAGAAATCTTCTGGGAATATACAGCGGCCGCGATAATAAATAGCGACTATGCCGTCATCGCCCTTCAACCCGAAACCTATTTCATATATTTTGTTCGGTTGAAAACCTCACCTCCGGGCGTGCCAACATATGCACGTTCCACTTCTGGTACCATGACGACGCCTGTGCTTGCTCGGCGCTACCGAGAATCCTCATGACGTGGGATACACCGAAGTTGACAAAGCCCTTCTGGCGGCTGCTGTTCTCGTAGGGCCCGTTAAAACCTGCCTTGCTGATGGCCCCTTCTGAGAGAAGGATCATCGCACCTCGGAACGCCTCCCTGTTTGAAACAAAGGCGCATTGATAGTGTTCGTATCGGCCGTTTGGTGTGTGTGTTTTCGTCCCATTTATTCGGGGCGCCAGATGTTTTGACGCAGCCGCCGGGGTCACACAGGGGGGAGGTAAACACAGAAGGTAACTGTCCACCTTTCTTCCTGCGGTGCTTGCCTTCATTTTTATCGCGAGAAGGGTTCAGCCGTCTCCTTCCCTCGTCAACATTTAAAGTCGAATTTGTGCTATGCCGGCCCGAACCCATGTATTCGGACCGAACAAATGACGACCGTGATCACATCGATCGACTATTATATCAAGAAATGGGCTTCGCGGAACGAGTAACACCATGGTGGTTGCGTGGAGCGTAGCTCTTGGAAACTGCGTTGTATAGTGCATCGTCCTTTGGCAGCTCGGTCTGCCTAGCTGCTGGTGTTGCCGATGGTGTCACCTATGTTTACTGCTATTCTCTCACTCAAGTCCAAAAGGCGAGAATGTCGAGGAAATGGCCATGAAACTGAGGACGCGATGTACTGACTTTTCCTGAAGTGAGGATCTACAGAAAGAATACTGTTTGGGCTTCAAACACGGCAGTACACATATTGGGATCGGTGTTCGAAGCTGAACAAGACATGGTCCGAGTTATCCTACGGTATGGGTTGCACTTTGTGGGGTCAAACGTTCCCGGCCGGTTGAGCTCCTTAAGTGGAGAACAACCTCCTAGTATGATCATTTTACGAGCGCATGTGTTTTAGGAATACCGGAAACAAATGTTGATGGGGTTGCGCTAACGAAAACGTTGGAAGTGATGTTTCAGGTGAGATATTGGGCTCCACATGACAGGAGTCAGAAACTTACTGGTGCATCCCTACCGTGGGATGACTCGTTCGGACATAATCACGCTGAAGTACAAATCGATGCCAAGACAAGCATTTCGGTTGTCGAAAAACTACTTTCTCACGTGTAGATGGTGTCCGTGTAGACCAGTCTGGCTAGGTCGCGAGCGTTGCGGATATACCGCTTTTCCGAGTCCTCCTCCTCCGACGAGTCGGGCTTGCCACCATTCTACAGGGAGAGTAAAGGAAGAAAAGTAGGAGTTCGTCTTCGTATTTCAACGTTCGCCACAAGTTAGTTGTTGCCAGTGCCAACAGCGGTTTCGGCTAACACTTTCGGGATAATCACCGGTAGTCCCGCTAGTAGCCCGAGCGATTTACGCCACACGCAAAGTTGCGTCTGGACCACTCAATCGATCGAACTCATGATCCACATTGGTATGTAGATTACATGCTTGTGTACGGCAGGACTTGAGCATTATTTTGTATACCTGTATAAAGAGCCAATCGTCATTGTTGGTCATATAGTCGTCTCCGGCCAGGTAAGTTGTCTGCTGGGCGGCGACGGTCATGGAGTCCATGGTGAAGTCCTTAACCAGCAGCTAGGTTTCCACGACAAAGACGGGGAACGTTGCCAGGGCCGAAACAAACGAGAGAGGCAATGTTAGCGCGGTGCAGGTAAGGCAACGTAGCAATAGACACACTGCAACCACAGCCCCATTCCGGCCGGGCAGATCGCTAATATGAAGCCAGGGGAAGTGAAAGGCACCACCCGCACCGATCGCAGAGTGTTTCGTGGCCTTCCGCTGTCCTTACGAGCACGACTAGTGAATTGTAAAACAAAATAATACCATACCGGCGATTCTACCATAATGGAGTTTCAACAAGTTACGGAGGGACATGTAAAACAGTTCGGAAGATAGCATGCGAACCGAATGCAATAAAGCAAAAAAAAATCATTTTCGGTGAACAGGAAAACAAGGTAAAACATGCGCTAACGGGTTCTTCGGAAACAATTTCGGGAATGACGAGTCATACAAACTTCTGTCCAACAAGGATTGCTTCGTCCGGAGAAAGGCGGGGAGCGTCTTGTTTTAAATGGCTCGACGCTGGCATCTGTTTCAAACTGTACCTGTGAGATGAAGGGTCCTGTCTCAACCCCGACGGCAGAAGTCCGGAAGAGCTGCGATTGGGGGTCCGCTGTGCCGTCCGACCCAACAGCCACCCCCTTCATATTGGCAAACCCCGCCATAGTAGCCAGATTTTCTGTTGATCGTTCAAGGTAAACGCCGTTCGGGGTTTCATCCAGGGTGGGAGACGATGCCATAGGGGGGTTAGGGGGATTATCGCTTGCTGGTTGGAGAGGAAGGTCAAGGAAATATCGTGATTGCGGCATACGACTGGATCCGTGGTAGGGGCAGCATACAGTATGTAGCAAGGCCCATGGAGTACGTTGAAACATGTTTTCTCAGAAATATATGTTTGTTGTTCGACGTTTGGCAAAAATAAAGGTTGTGTGGTAAGATATTGCCTTACTGATCTAACTTTCTCCGCAATAGTTAATGCTGCACGATATGAGGATGCTGATTGTCAGGGGAAGACTCTTTTTTTATACGAAACGTCTGGACTACGACAGTACACGCCCTGCGAGACATCGCGATAAGCAATCTAACGTCGCCTTCACACACGGGAGCAACTGCATGACGTCTCGTACGTTGCAGCACAAGTGTTCGACGACTCTCGCAGCACCTCAGCCGCGCTCAACAGGTCCTCCTGCCATTCAGATCGATTTATATTTCAGACAAACATCGTCGTATCATAAATCAGAAGCCTCTTGGCATCGAATCATTCGACGCGCGGACAGTAATATATCCTGGGCGACCCGCTTTCCCCACGTTATATCACCTGCAGCGGCCACAGTAGTCTCGTCTTCACCGTATTGGGAGAAATGCACGTCCCTCGTCAAAGCCATCCAGTACAGCTCTGCCATTTGAGCAGCCTGAGGGGAAAATATGTCCCAGGGAGTCCGAACGGGAATTGTTGCGCGTCGGAGGGCGTCCGAACTAATTCAGATGAAACCGCGTCCGAGTGATAATGAAGGCGTTGAACACCCAGGCGTGCGCAAGGAGGACCAACGGCATGCCAAACGTACGATTACACCGAAACCAAGCCGCTAAACGTCATTGTCAAAGTAGGCGAAATGGCCGGGGTTGAAGTGTGGTAGACCCCCCAAAGAGCAGAACGGCCATCCAGCATACCACACCCCAGGTGTGATACCGACTAACTCAACATATCTTCAGCAATATCATGGCTACAGTAGGCCGGAGCTCAAATAGAATGTAAATATGAATGCAAAGGTGGATGGTTACCCACGACTGTCTAGCATATCTACTTGCACGCCAAAATCTGTTTTGCCTTCGAAGTGCGGCCACAAGCATCGCTTAAGAGTTGCTGAACAAGCTAAAAGTCACTTCTGAGTGAGATTCAAGACTTCTCGCGCCGGCGGCCGCAACTTCCTAGAGAACATGGTGCACACCCCACTTACTGCACTCCGGGCCTCGATGAAACACAGTCAGTTACGATACAACCCATAGCGACTCCAATTTGAAACGGCACGAAGCAGGACTCACCATGTCCTCGGAGTTGAGGCTTGGCGCACTGGGGACGGTCAAAGCGGAGCTATGGTCGTATCAGATAGCCCGCCACCAAGATTCAGAAGCGTTGTTGTTGTTGTTATTGTTGGCATTATCGTTGTGGTTGTTGATTGTGTTGACGTCGTTCACACGACCATTGAAGACGAGAGATGAGCCGGCGATCGTGGCGATGCCACACGAACGAAGGAACGGCACCACGCCATGACCACGTGCAAATGGTGGTACAACCAAGGGACCAGTCGAGGTCAAGCAGGACGGGAGAGAATGTAGGAGGAAGGCCGGTAACAACCAGTTGTCAAGAGGATGGGAGATAAGGAGTCGTTTGGACTGCGGGACAGTTCGCCACGGTCAGGCAAAATGCGCAAAAGAAGACAGTAATCGAGGTGGAGGTTCTAGGTTAGAGGGGTACGAAAACAAAAGGAGCCATCCCACGGTAGGGGTTGCACTTGTTGGGGTCAAACGTTCCCGACCGGTTGAGCTCCTGAAATGAGGAACTACCGGTGGGTATGGTTACTTTACGAGTGCATTTGTTTTCGGACTAGAGGATAGACATGTTGATCGGGTTGCGCGAACGAAAACCTTGGAAATCGTGTTTCGGGTGACCTATTGAGCTGCTTATGTCAGGAGCTCAGATACTTATTGCTGCACCCCCAACGTTGGATGAATCAAACAGTCACGACGACAGTAGTACCTGGCCGGTCCTCCCATGTTAACCCCGACACCCGCAATGGGGTTGATCAGGAAGCCGTCGTCGTCTCCGGATGGCACCTGCTCGCATGTGTCGAAGTCGCCTTGTGCGATGCAGTCGATCAAGGCATCAAATGCATCTGGGTCCACCTGGAGTGTAGCGGTAAGCACAAAAACCGGCCAGACGCGAGAACAACGAATCATCAAACCCACGTCAGAAGAGCATGCTCTGGAAGTACACAGCGTAGCTGCACTTGACATGAGTAGTAATCAGCAATCATTGCATGATTTTAACGACACATTAAAGCCTTGTTGAAAGATGCACTGGGCAAGCCCATCTTAAAATCGACGTAAACTTTGAGTTAATTGTTTTGCGAAACCTGCAAGTGTTTGGGTGAACATTTTGCGAAGCTAATGCTTACCGTTAACAATGCTCACATTACGGCAAAGCAAAGAAAGTTAAATTT
This sequence comes from Alaria marginata, assembly GCA_037833945.1. NCBI lineage: Eukaryota > Phaeophyceae > Laminariales > Alariaceae > Alaria > Alaria marginata. Next base: position 14,789 of record JBBMKB010150274.1, read on the forward strand.
CACTTGTCCGATGGTGGCAACACAAATATGTTTAAGCAAAACAAGTACGGGAGTTAAACCCTCCCCAGGACATGTAACCGCCAGGGAAACGTCGCCCCACACGCTTCAGCGATGAGCATGATGCTTCGGAACAAAACATTTTTGACAGCAACCCTACATCCAGCATCTTTCTGTTTAGAGGTAAAACCCCAATTTGGAAGACGGTAGACTAAATCAACTTACAAAACTTCCAAACATAAGTATTGTGTACACCCAGAAAAGACGATGTGTCAACATTGTTGCGGCCGTACCTGCCCCAGGCTATCGTGCGGCAGTGTTTTATGGAACGTTGCGGCGGAAGATCGGTCTCCGTTGTTGACATGAAAAATGCCCTGAGAGGCCTCGTACTCCACATCGGCCAGGTCGTTTCGGTGTTGCCGTGCGTGCTCCGCTCTCTCTTGTGGCTGTGCATCGCGTAGGAAACGACACAAGAGCAGCATACAAATAAAATATGTTGACATTGGAAAACCCGCAACAGCGGTGAAGTTGTAAACAATACGGTGAAAAGGACCAAACCCGTAGTTTCGACCCACACTTGTTGTAACCAACACATAAAAAATGATGTTGAAGACCCTCGTACTTTCCACTGGACGTTTCAGGGTGTTTGGCGTGGATTAATGCTATGTGACGATCGTAGGGGTGACCGCAGTCGTCCAAGTATGCATAGAGATTTACTGCCAAGCGCAGGACCCGGCGCACATAACTACTTCTCTTTGCTCACGCCCCAAACATACATTTTGTGTAGATTAGTATTTTTACAACCTACACGCACTTGCGGAAAAACAGTCAGTGGGCTAAAGATACTGCGTGTACCGCAGGTCAACAACGCATGAGTAAAGTATGTTCAGGTTTAGTACGGATTACAGATTTACAATATTTGAACAAGCGGGCGTCCATGAACCACCCCCCTCCTCCATAATGGGTTCCTTCCCTGAAAAACCGTTGAATACAAGGGGAGTGCCGGCATCGGACGGGTCTTTGACATGTAGACACCGAAGCACTAATTCCTGCGACCCACCCACCCACACCTATACTTCCGACAGCTCCAGCAGGGGAACCCGTGCAGCATTTACACGGGGTATAATGGCCCATCGTGCCACCGACGTAAGAAGCATTGTAAATGAACCAAACGCTCAAGCACGCGGCTCTCCCCCAGTCGCCTTGACCATTTTTTGAGTATGAACAAACCCACGCACGCGAAAGGGGTCTCGGCTCTTACCGTCCCATTGACGTCGAGAGCATCATCGCTTCCATTTTGAAGGCGACGTGAGCGCCTGCCGCCTCCGAATGCCTTTCCCGGTGGTGAAGACCCTGACACGTATTTCGCACCGCTTCGCCCGTTGCTGTTATTTTCCCCTTGCCTCAAGGAGTTAGCGCAACCACCAGGGAGCAGGCCGAGTGCGATTACGGTGGCGACCATGGCGGATCCTGCAAGCCCCTTCATATTGGGAGCTCACTGCTGTCTTCTTAAATGGAACGTGTGGTTGCTGCTGTACGAACAATGTCAGCGGTAAAACAAGAAGTGCACTGACTTTGTTGGGGCTCATTCTTACAGGCACGAAAAGCGGGCGTCACGCTGGACGTTTTATCAACAAACTTGTATAAAACTCAACCGCGGGATTTTGAGTTTATCATGTCATGGTACATAGAGATTGCGTGTCTTGGCGCTATCCGAAAGAGATTTACCCAAAGACCGCACCTTTGTGGTATTTTGCTCATGCAAAATATATCAGAAAACAAATACCTGTTACTCTGGTAGGCATGAACGCAGAATTTACGTTGCCTGGTGAACCCAGACAGATAAATGGTTGACGTTTGCGTGTGTGCTGTGGGCAGGGGTTTCTTCCAGGCTCGTGCCTAGATGATACCGTCATACGTGCTTCCTAAACCGTCACTATGGATATCGATAAATTCGGACGTATGCAGCGCCAGCGCCGTTGGTTTAGGCGGGCATCAATTCCGGAAGATTTATACGGAACGTCGAACCACAAGATATCCCACAAGGCATATGATGCAAAAGCATGGATTTTGGACCAATCACTCCAGAGCGAACCATGCACCACAACAAGTACTCTCGTACTGCTATGTTCGACTGACAGGCTTCGAGGATATGTCCATTCCCACGAAGATTACTACCGTGTGAACATCTTGGTGTTTCTCCGTTAACGTCCCTAGACTCTCGTGAATATATCTCACATCGTGTTGTGTTTGTTGCTCCTGGCTTACAGCAGTGTTGTGTGTCGGATACGACCAAAATAGGGTGAATATCGTACGCACAGTATCAGTACTACTGTAGTTTGTATTAAACCGCCCATTAGAAAAGACGTGTTCTTGAAATACATGTAATACTACTGCTGCTGCTACTGTGGTCGGCTGACAGATGTTGGCGAGATTCTCGAAGAACATCTTAGTGCAACAACTGCGTTGCTTCTCTGCTGCTATCCTTCCCGCTACGAGTGCCTGATGCTGTAGTGTGTTTGGTCATCTTAGGGGATACCATACCGTACACACAGAAAACATACATAGGTATCGCAAATTGTATACCTGGTGAAATAGTAGGTCTATGAGTACGTCTGACAGACTTTGACGCAGTTCCTGTCACAACGAAGGACACCACGGCGTCAAACTCACGATGCTGCTATGCTGCTGTTAACCTCTTGCTGCTGATGCCTGATGGCGTGCTGTGTTTTGTAGCTGTTGGCTTATGAGTGGGCAACGTTGCATTGGTTCGTGTTGTCTCGAGGTGTTGCATCTCTGATATCGACAATATTTCCACCGCATTTGTGTATCGTGGCTGTGTCGCTCGGGAACTCGATCCACGACAGTCACCGAACTCTAGAGGGAGGTAGCACGCCGTCGCGCCGAGCTGAGCAAAGCGGCAGCTTGAAGAGGGGGGTTTAACAAGAGCTGTGGTACTGATTTAAACAACGGAGATGCCTGAAATCGGTATGGCATGGCCATGCAGGAAGGTATTGCCTGCCGTCCGATGGGATATTGATGAAGGTGTCCTTGCCGTCGTACTGTCGACAAAGACAGTACATGTCCTCATGTGTCGGAATCGATGTGTAGTACTGTTGCCTTCGTCCTAGAGGTGTTGGCAAAGGTGGCGATAGAGAGCCGACCAGGGCGTTCTAAACGCTGCTTAAAATATGGTGTATCCAATGTAGCTGTGTGGGGATATATTAGTTTGAAAAACAAGACCGAAAAAAACAAACAAGCATCAAAGAATATGGGCATCAAAATTAAACTCAAAAATCAAGTTTATAAGTGGGCATCAAGGCTGGCTACTGCTCCCCTCGGCTGCTCCCCGGCCGGGGTGGTGCTCTGGCCTGCGGCTGCCCCAACACGTGCCAGAGCCCGTGAGGAGTGTGGCACCGACCTTGCTCGCGCGCTGAACTAGCGTTAGGGCATGGTCGAGCCGGCGGTGATAGCCAGCGACGCAGCAGAAAAATTCCTTGCGGAATTTTTCAACGCGGCAGCCTTGCCTGCGGACGCAGCGTCGTGTCACCGCCGCGGAAAGCGTGGGGGTCGTAGCGAACGGAG